>QGOH01007945.1:0-11737 GCA_003313155.1 Boletus sp. MG95
TCTCGGTACACTCCCTCCACGGACCTACCGTTTCCCCGGCCGGCCAGCCCTTCGTGCGTGCTTGGTTACCGGGCTGTGCCTCTTGCTTACCTCGGATTCACATCTTATCTCATCGCCTTCCAGGTCATTATCAAGCACCGTGCCTCGGACGAAAGCGTCCACGTCGTCGAGAGCATATTCAAATACTTCAAACCGCGTTATGTCTACCTCACTTACGAGGATCACGACCTCGTCACCGCCAATGTCCAAGCGGTCACTCACGCTGCTTTCCTCACGTATGTCTCTTCCTTTCCTTGGCGATCGCGAATCATATTCTCTCACGCTAGCATGGGTACCGCATGGGCTGCCCGGCGCTCATACCCCTGGGAACACGGCGAGTATGTCGGAGGTATCGAAACGGTCAAGGTCAACATCATGCTTCGGATCTACGCCAACAAATGGCACGTCTACGCCGGCCTCGCTATCCTGAACCCCTCCGCCAAGATACAAATCGACACTTATGCCTCCAGTGCCACTGACCTGTTCAAACTCATGCTCACGGGGGACCGTACCGGCCTTCGGCAGCGCATTTACGCCGCCCGCGAGAAAGTCTTTGGGATCAAGGAAACAGAGGAAGGCGGATCAACGCCCATCTTCCTTACCGAGGACGTCCTAGACCAATTCACCATCGGGGGGAACTTCAAGCCCGGTAGGTCCTCGCCCACGGGGGTCACCGCACCGCGAACCAACTCCCATCTCGCACTGCTGGCGATGGTGGATTGTTGGGCTCGCCTCTCAATCTTACCGTTTGACCATCTCGCGCTCGCGGCGACGCCCGTGTTCCGGATGTGGATCGGCGTAGCAGAGTACCTCTTTCGTTCGGTGTCGCGTTTGGATACAGCGCTCCATACGGCTCTCTACGATGTGACACACCGATCGGACGATTTGGAGTTTGTCGTTGCGGCCCGGGGATGGAGTCAGTGTGTCGCGTTTGGCGACCTTGAGTTATACAAGGACAGGTTTATGCAGACGGCTGCGTTCTTTGAGCCAAGATTTGAGGAGGCAAACAGGATTGGTGGGGCGATGATCAAGGCAATCGTCGAGAGCAACATGACGAATTAGATGCGTAGAGTGGCTGTGTATGTGGTGATCACGTGACGTAATGAATTCGGTCCGATCGTCCAATTTTTGTCACGGTCATGCCTCTGTCCCGGTCCCCCAGCCTCCTCCCGTCCTCCTCTTCCATAACGCACCCGTTTCAAAATGCGTCTGGTCTTTTAGTCGTCATCCCAGACAAGATCAACGTCGAGGAGGAATCCCGCTTTTACGACGACCTCTGCGATGTGCGTATGGTATCCCCGAGTTCATCGGGAAAGACTGGGGCCTGACTCGACTGCAGGAACCCGACGGCCGTGCATCACGCGCCTCGATCCATCTTTCCCAAGGTCCCCCGTCGGTCTTTTCGCATGACATATGGCTCGGTGACAACTCGGGTGAGAGCCGTGCGTTCGCAAGGGACGTCCAGATCAGCGGCTGGACGAACGTCGGTGATACGCTGGGTGGCGCGTACGTCGGTACGTCTCCCTTTTCTGCGCGCTCGGTTCGTGTCGGGATTGAAAGCCCGTCGGACACGGGGTCAGTGTACGATTGTGTGATACGCACGAAAGAGGTCGGTCGGTCCCACCACACACTCCCAACCCATCCGTCCTCACCCCGCCTGCAGAGCACGACGATACACGCCCACAAACGATACAGTGCCTTTGTCGAACTCTATCAAGCGCTCCGGCAGAGTCTACCCGTACGATCCCGCTCCGTCCTCTCTTCGCCCGACTCGGATTCACATCGTGAACGTTGACAGCCCCATCAACAGCACTTTGTCCCTGCGCTTCCCCCCAAATCACCCCTTTCACGCTACCGGCCCGCGTTTCTAGACTCTCGACGACGACAGCTGCAGCAGTGGCTTTCCGCGGTGCTGTTGCATCCCGAGGTCGGGGCATGTCAGGCAGTGAGGTGGTGGGTCATACATTGACCCGCCAACGTTGGACGTCGAGGCGCATGGACGCTTTTTTATTGCTTTTCTTAATGGTGTCGAGCGGACGCATTTTATAGCGTGTGTTGGTTGGGTGTACTCTTATCGTACAACTGTAAGGCGAGATATAGATGTGTGTGTTCGATACTTGCATATGCTTGATCATCCCCTCATTGGAGCCTCCAATATCGAAGGTGGTGTGCTCACTCTAGACGACTTCGACCCTGAATCGTCCCGGGGCGCTAGCCAAGCGCTCGATCGTCCTCGTCCAGGGTCTGTACTGTGTCGAATCCCCCCCTTTTCAAAAAGAGTGCTCTCGTGGCGGTGATCCGACCTGCCACCGCCATCCGTCAGCACGAAACGACAAGCGCGTCGGGACGGATCGATCGCCGCACGTCAGACGTTGATAGTAGACTCGGAAACGGATCACTTCGTGTACAGCACCACCGACCATAAACGCATATGTGGTTGGGACCACCACCACAAAAAAAGAAAAAGAAAAACATGCCCATCAACGAGGGAGTGTTCACATTTCATGATCGACGGGGATATCAGCAGGGAAAGCCGACACGACACACAGGGTCGTGCATCGTGACCCATCGGACGGGAGCGCTCTCGTCGCTGTGACGCTATCCCAGTTGTAGCGGGTCTCGACGATCGTATCTTGGTTTTCTGCGCACGCTCCGGCGTCTCTGACGCCGCGACGCGAGGAAACGGATCCCGAAAAAGTCCGTCCTGATACCCATGTACTGTACCTGAGATCACATCACGATCGTAACCACGAACGCCATCAAAGACGGCGCACCGCGACCGCCGTTGCAGCACGTCGTGCGCATCAGGTCCAGGGTGCAAGTGCTACACTTCGTTGGTCCGGGTCAGTTGTCGCGTGCAGCGATGCACGCATCCCGAAAAAAAAAAGGGGGGGAGGGGGGGGGCGCTCTTTCTTTCGGTGCACTTTCGGGTCTTGATGTCGTCCTCCCGAATCCGCAGTACATGGACTGCGCCAGTGTCACGAGTCGACGGGTCGGCAAGCCTTGTACTGTGACCAAAGCGGAACAAGACCAAATCCAATGAGTGGCGCCGAATTGCACAGCAACAAGGAATCGATCGACGCGGAGCTCCGACGCTAACCTTCGTCCCCACACCCTGCACGGTGCCAGACGGTACCTTCCCGAGTTGGTCCGCGTCGCCAACATCGAATCTTGACGTATGGTTACTGTCGCACTCGCGTCTCAACTCGAGTCGGTACAGTAAACGGCGGCACACCGTACCGCCTTCCCCAGTAGCCTCGAGCGGCCTCGAACGGCCTCGAACGCGAGCGTTGAACGCTTAAACAGCTGCCGATCAAAATTGATGGTCGCCTACGACCCCACAAGCGAGCGCCGCATCCCCTGTTTCACTGCAATATGTACATACTGCGTCATTGTAGCACCCATCCACTTTGAGCAATCGCGAACAGCATCACCTACTCGGTCGTCAGGAACTCCGTGCTACACCTAACGGAACCTTTTCACACTAAATCTGTGGTAAAGCTGCCGATGGCGCGATAGGTGTGGGAGAAAAGCTGGGCGCTTTTTCGCTTGCGAGGGTGTTGCCGTCCGTTTTGCCGCCGGCGAGGTGCAAACGAAGCGAGGTTGCTAAGACATGCAGCAGCATGGGTAAGCGTTTGTGTTACTCGGTCCGTTGGAAATGGTATGTGAGATCTAGAGTCGTGGTGAGATGATAGCGTTGGCATCTCTTGTTTCCTTGCTTTTAAACAGGAGGGGTCCTGGATACCCGTGACTGAGGCTACGGCGCTTCATCGGCGCACGAGTCAAGGTCGAGCTTTCAAACTGGACGGGGGAAGTTGGCAGAGACGCCAGTCGGAAGTTGCATTCGTAACAGTACCACGAGCGTTTGAAGCCGCGGCAGGCGGCTCCGATTCATGCGATTTGTACACGCTGCAAGGGAACGTCGTCGCAACGTCATGACGACGTTGGCATCCACCGTGGATACACTTTGTGAGGGTTGTCAGTGGCGAGATCCGTCCGAGGGGAAATGACAGGATGAGTAAAACGGAGCGACCAGAAGCCTTAAAGGGGCCCGCACGAAAGAACGATTCAGGTGGGATTGGCTGATCGATGCTACCGATATAAGCGGAGACCATGAGATGGAATGCAGGGAGTGGATATACTCCAATTAGGATGCCAAGGCCACCATGCATGCGAGATCCCTTGGCATGGATCGCATGTCGGGGTAGCACGGGGAGATCTCAGAGAGCTTCGCTGCGGTGATACCCCTTTGAAACCCTTCGCGGGACGTGAGTTGGCCGACATACCGAAGAGGTACCTGCGGGATTCCGACACCAATTTGTTTGTGGCTTATGCACAGAGAGATACGAAGGAATTGAAACGCACCAATCTTCAGCTTTGCTTCTCACCCAGAGTGGATCACGCGATCCCCGGCAGCATCAACATGGAAAGACGGTATCTCAATCACCCGTGTAGTTGTCGACAACCGTGAGGGCCATATGAATGGTGGTGGCGTCTCACGTCCATCTATTGCGGCAGTAATTAAATCATCAGAGGGCGGCTCGTCCGAGAATAGTACAGTCGTGCCTTTCCGCCATGCATAGTTTATGACCGTGAAAGTGTTTTGGATACGGTTTCAGCGGTGTTGATCATGAAAAGGAGAATGAGTTCATAGGTTGAGAGATAAGCTTGGCAATCTATTGTACTCAGCGGAACATAATTTGTATTGGCGGCACTCTCGCATCCTGCGGGGTCCATGTCAATAGGTGAACGCGTGAGACGGCTGATGGAGGGTACAACAACGACCCTGGACGTTCCAGGTTCCACACAGATCTAGGCTGTAAACGGCTGTTATCGGCCACCGGAAACGTTCTTTCAATAGTCAGAAGAACCCTGAGAACTAGAAGACGTGCTAGATGAAACCCCTCGGACGAACAAGTGCGGTTTGGGTTAATATTGAAGCGCGAAACGTCGGAGAACCTGCGTAGAATTGGCGGCGGTAGTTGGAGAGCAATCGGCCTCCGGAGAGTGGCAGAAGCCCCCGATTGTATCAGTCAGTCGAATTCGCACCAAACCTTGATAGAACGCTGTTTGCCTTCGTTACCCATGAACGCTCTCCGCACAATGCGTTGCCAGTGTTGCAGAACGTTTAAACACCTGCTCGTCAGTGTCACCGAGGAGATAACGTGGTTCAAAGGAAGTGGCAAATCAACACAGAGGGACGCAAGTGTGCAGTTTAACCCAGGGAGCGAGGTTGTACCTAACTACTTGGCGCCTTAGTTAAGTGCATCGCCACTGCCTCCGATAGGTCTTCAAAGCAAGTTCAGCTTTACCCATCTCAAGAGGGGAAAGACGAGCTCTTCCCAAATCATCCACATGACTCCAGCTGGGGTGGTCCTGCCAGAAGACCGCATATCATCCACTCATAGCACCTCTCGGTGTGACCGGATCTCTCCCCACTGGGCGAAGTCACTGTCCGACTCATCTAACCGACACGCGTAACGATAGCCGCCGTGACCGATACATTGCAAATAATCTTGGGTACCATTGCGGACATGGTGAGGGAGGGTCATGCACGCAGACATCTGAGCTTCGTGAATGTGCCCAAGGCAGCGTAGGTCGTACATAGCGTAATCCACGAACCCACGCGAGCCGTCGAGTTTTTGCTCCCATGGAAGAGAACCAGTGACCAGATATATTAAACGATATGCGAGCGAACGTAAATCTAAATTATTCCTTGGGAGAGTGCTGCGCACAGTGATCAACGAAAGCGTTCAAGGACAGCGAATAGAATATTCCACCTTCTCAAAGTGCAGGTTAGGTTGACTAACAAGGAATGCCATGGTGGTGCCCGACAGGAGCTGGGTAGCGTTGGAGGGTCTCCAAGTCGATCAGTGTCACCCTCAGTGTAGCAGAAGCTGGCGAGCTTGACATCGCCATGTTGGAATCCCAAAAGGTGGATTTCTTCAAGGCGGCACAGCTAGTCATGGCATCAATGGTATCCCTGCCGCATACCGTGTAACAAGAGACGCACCATTCCGATTGTCAGCATCACTATGCCATGGTATCGCAGCGAGGACTCATGGTGAAGACACGACGAGTCAAGGCCTGATCGTGTAAGACCAGGAACCACCAATTGCGGTCTTGCCGTGGGTCAACACCTGCGGTAAATCAAAGGATGCATAACGTGTGCTGTCGTAGTTTTCTCGCTCCTGGCCAAACACTTAGATGAGGCGGTTGCAGTGTGCTGAACCTTCACAAAAGATCGCCGGCCCTCTCGGTAATAGTAGCCACACATTTCTGACCGCAATGAGACAAGGCAGCACAAGTGGGTGGGTTTGACCTACTGCCAATTTATATTTTACCGAATCGTTCTTGGGAATAAAACGGTAGGCCCCAATGTGTGAAGGAACCGACTGGGGTCTGAAAAAAAAGCAGTGTGATAAGACAAATCGGGCCCTGTCATAACTCAACAAGAGCTCCTACCCAATATTGACGTGGTCTTCTTTGGAATTGGCCATGGATTCGATGCGTTCATCGATGAACGTGAACGTAGGATTGTGGCAGCGTCGGTCGTGGCGACTGACGCGACGCGTTTGAAGTTCCGCTGCCCCCAAGGTTGATATATGATATATCATTGATAGCTTGAATCTCACTATCGAGACTCTTTGCGGTTCAGTTCAAGTTTTTGGGGATCGGGC
This sequence comes from Boletus sp. MG95, assembly GCA_003313155.1. Lineage (NCBI taxonomy): Eukaryota > Fungi > Basidiomycota > Agaricomycetes > Boletales > Boletaceae > Boletus > Boletus sp. MG95. The sequence continues at coordinate 6,720 of QGOH01007945.1, forward strand.
GATTTGCGACATTCCCGAGGGCAACGGTCATGTCACAAAGGAAACCAAGTGTTTTCAATGGACGCAGGGCGAGCTAAGCAAAGACACTCGTGTCTGCGATGAGCGAGCGCAGTGGGGATTCGGTGAGCGATTTCGTATGCGATACCTCAGAAACGCTAGAGCAACTCGGTGACGCCGCAATAGATTCTCGCAGCTGCAATGAAGCCGCCAAACACTTCTTGACCGTGCTGTCGCTCAATCCGGTGCAACCCCACGGACGTCCTCATCCAGCATAGCAAAGCATGAGCATTGATGAACTTGTGAGAAGAGGCATTGAATGATGCCGACGAGGTACCTCAGGTCTCACACAGTATCAGAGTGTTCCATAACAGAACGCGCAGGCTATCAAGCTCGACTTATCATCCCATCGAGGTTACAAGCGGAGACATGCAGCGGTGCATGCAAGACGCCATGCCGAGGTGGTTGAAGCATTCTCTACAATGCTTTAAAAACCGGAAGGGTCTCCTGACGAACATGGTCGCGGCGCCAAGCCGTTTCCTTAGCATCACTCAGGTCATCGCGCATTGATTGACAAGCATGGACAAGGACCGTAAGCCGTACCTTGGCCTGGATATGTTCAATTACAAAGAGTCGCCTGCTATATTTTCCGAGATGCAGCCTGCCACAGGCGTATTCACACAGGAGTTGGCAGTCCTTCGACCAGGATCGGAGAGGGTGCACGAACGAGAAGGTTTTATTAGCTTCCATCTGTCAAACGACGCTTGTGGAAGACGTTGCGTACTCGCTACTCGGCATCTTCAATGCTGCGATCCCAGTCATATATAGTGAGGGCAATCGCGCGGTCGGTCGATTCCTGGAGCACACCCTGACAGGTCCAGGAGACGTCACGATCCTCGCTTGGACCGGATGCGCAGGTGGCTACAATAGCTACCTCCCCCTACAGTCTACAATCAACTTGTACCACCGCACATTTCACAATCCATCGAAATGGCTGAGGTGGATGACATGGTCACGACACTGCACTTGTCTTTGTCCGACCGCCTCAGGGATTTTCCCTCAAGGCCTCACCATCCGTTGCTGCCAGTCGACTGCGACTTCCTAACACTGTTTTTCTTATACCGAACTCGTCCAGATCACGGAATCAGATTCCAATTCCGACCTCCTTATTTATTGGGCGAATAACTACGCTTGGGAACGTCGAGATCAACATCACCTCTCTGGGATGTAAGATTTTCTTGTCCACCTCTGGATTGATCCCCCTTCCTGGCCAAGATTTTTCACGCCGTGCTGCTGCCTTTGATGATGCCGCGCGCGCACTGCGCCTCGTTATTCGTTTCAAACAGCCATTTAATTTCGGTGCACTGTTTCTTGCACCTCTGTCACGTGTACAGTATAGACCTGTCGCAGCAGACTGTTTAATCGTGGTCCACCGTGAGGAAGCATCGTTTCGGACTCATGGGCGGCATTTGTACGGTCGATATACAGTGGTTGTAGATTAATGTCAACGAATTTGGACCTCTGACGACGCAATACGATGTTGTACATCACTTTGGTGACATTCGAGTAGTTCCCTTCGCATTCTGCATGGTTTCATTGCGTGTAACGTTGCGATCTTTTCTCTTCCACGTTCCTTGCGGCAGTCCTTGGGCTCGAATACCCGAGACTTTTCCCGTCAGAGATGCATTGGAGCAAATCAAAACAGCGTCGGTGTGCAGGTCCGGAGTGTTATGCCAGATAAGCGTACTTTGGAGGCGACACTCAATACTTTTCTCACAGAAGCGTGAACCAATATCGTGCTCACCCATGTCATCCCGACTTTTTATGTGGGTTCTACCCGTGCGACCTCGTCGACGCTTCGCCTCGACCACTTTCGTGTTATTGGGAGACTCTTTTCTCTCTCGGGTCGTACCCGACCGCACCACAGCCCCGACACCAGCGGCACGACCCCTCTTAATACGCTCTAGTGGCTGCTGCCTTCCCGACAATCGACCACTGCAACCTGAACTTTTGTGAATCAGCAGGTTTCTCGTCTCGCCGGAACAGCCTACTAACCAAATGAGCGTCTCAGTACCCGCATCCATCTTGAACTTACTGAATAAAGCCATGGGTGCTATAACACCTTTTATATAATTGTTCCGTTGAGCATAGCTTTAATATATTGGCTTGTAAGTGCTGCGTACTAGAGCGTTATACGCCCATATTGTTCTTGTGCACGGGCAGTCTGTTGGTGTAGTCCAACAATATGTCGTAGAGTAGTCGGGTACATCAGCTGGCATGTAGATGAATTAGTTGAGATATCGATATCACTGTAGAGATGCCGCACCTTGAACAGCGCAGAGAAGAGTATTATGGACATCACTAAGAGTACCCTATCAATCACACATAATCAGTGACACGCTAGCCATGTAGGGAGAGACTTTGAACCTACCAACATGGATTGGGGGTCTTCCTTCCACGCAAGAGAATGAACAATGCACAGTCCATACACTCCACAATTGTAAGTTATCAGGAGAGTTCGTTGCAGCCACCCAAACTTGACATCTGCGAGTATACGAGTATCAACAGGATATATACGGCAGAGATATCACAAGACATACCGTACAACATCTCTCGGTCCATATCCATATCATCGATAGTTTGTCCATGGTTAACTTTTTTGGAAGAAGCGCAACATGAGTGCTCGCTATCCCGTCTCAACCAATGGCGGTGCAAGTGAACCTCGGAGCTTCGACGGCTGCATCGCGCTAAAATGATCTGCCAAAAGTCGACGCGATCCACTTTCCCCATGTGCATTCCCTTACCGTAATGCATCGCATGTGCTAAAGTATGACTGATCGCCTTGATTGGCGAATGCTAGCGCTGATCCGTTCGGGACGACGCTATGTTCCAATTATATCAGCGTCATCAGCGTCCTCTGATCATGGCACACTCCGCGTCACAGGCGAGTTACTGCGACCCCCACTAACATCGAGGCGCGTCAATGAGAAAGGGTTTTCTAGAAATAATGAGCGACCGCGAGATGACGGATTTGGGTTCAGTGATCATGACCATGGCATAGCGGTCGGCGTCTGCCTTTGGGGGGTATGCCACACTGCCGTACGCGTCACATCGCGAACAGATCCCGGTTACTCCGTATGCCGAGATTTCGGATAGTTGCTTTGCTTCCTGCTGCGTTACGAGGCGATCAGAGGGAAATACAGAATGACACGAGGAGGAATCAGTTACCGGGACTATAACCTAAAAACAACGACCAGCAATTGTCACAGAAAAAGAGACCATACCAGCTGAAATATCTAGTCGATATCATGATTGAAGTAACTTGGCGAGACATCACGTCAGAACCACTTGGTCACCTTCTCCGCAAACATGGTGCACTATACATGCAACCTACAGTGCGAGACACGCGCAGAGAAAGGGGGTTGTGGCAGGCAAACGAACTGTAATATCTATCTTGGTACACAGTAGTCAACCAGCGGCACATGGAATCTGCATGAGGGAACCTAAATCAAGGCCCATGGTTATAGTCCTGTCATGTTGAACGATTTAAATTAACGTACAGGACATCCAGTGTGCCACATTGCCCAGAAAATGAGACGAGTCTGTGTTTACTCGTCCGTGTACCGTGAGTGATCAGCGTGTCGGTGGCGACCCGCTTGCATTCATCGAACGGTTGGTGGGGACGAGTAGCGAGCCACGAAGGGCGCGTCTGCCTGTCCACTTGCATTCTGTGAAGGAAAACAAGGTCGGACGGTTGTGCGTTAAACATCGATGATTGATCGATCATGTCATATTGGAATCTCGAGCGCGGCAGTCTCCGCACAGCCGGGTTCGAAGGATGAGCTGGAGAACGCGAGCTTTGCGACGAACCAAGACCGAGAAAGCGCGTCGTTGTGCAGCGCAATCCCGTAACAACAATTCCTGTCTCTGAATCGGCATCTGTGAGAGGCCGGCGAGCGCGAGGTCACAGGGGGTCAGAGACAGTACTGACATTTTCGTCCAAAAGACAACTTCACCCTTCGGTGACATCGACCACACCGCCACTACAACTCCATGTTCTGCCAGTCGAATTCTGCCACTTGCTGTCTTATGTGAGTTCTATCGTGGAGCACGCATACGTTCCAGTCCTGATACCGCCGACAGCGACAATAGTGCTTCTCTTGGCCGGACACCCCATGCTCTTCCCTGACGCGGTAGCTTATAAGGCGCTGTGCATTGGCCTGACTTGGACATTTACGACGATGAACAACTCCCCCTTATCATCACTCGTTACTACCAGGTTCGTCGTGGCAAGGTGACCTATCTGAGGTCTCCCATTAGAGGTCGACAAGAGTTCATGGTCTTCGTCATAAATTCTAAAGAGATATCCGCTATCGACACTAGTCGGGCCCAAAATGAGGTCGTGTTGAAGTGCAAGGCGTTGCTCTTCAGACATAAAGAGAATATAGAGCTCACCGAGAAAACAAAGTGGACAACGCTAGAGGATGGTCTAGGGTGAGTCTCTACTTTCAGTTATGGGTCCATACGTCTTATGTTGACACGTTGACAAGTCAAATTCCAGGAAAGCCCATGCTGGACCAGAAGCAAAAATAGCCTCTCAGTTGTGATGAACGTGCTCGCTTTGATGCGGTTCACGACTGTAGTGGCTCTGTTGGTCCATATCCATCCATCCCCTGCTTTCAGTCGCGGGTTCCAGTATCCGAGTCGCCAATGTTTCGCAATAAGTGGCGAGTGGCTACATACCATGATTCATTGAGATTCATTGAATTGGTGTATCTTTGATTACAGCTATCGTCATCATGCAAAATATACGATGGATCTCGCATTTCCCTGTGGTGCTATATAACATTTACGGAATGCAAAGATCTATACGAGAAAACTCCCAAAGATCCAGGGGAGCTAGTATATAGCAGCTATCAGCCGAGGCGTAAAACTTTACTATCAGGAGGCCATGGAATGATAGACTAACGAGATTTTGGACAAGAATCAAGAGCAGGTGTAGAGTGGGAGTTCCATAACGC
>QGOH01007983.1:8091-38495 GCA_003313155.1 Boletus sp. MG95
CGAGGCCACTATGTGCAGTGTTCGATGACGATCCCATGATGTTGCCCAAGGATGACATAGAGGAACTACTTAGCGGGACAAGCGAGGACGAGGGGAGCAGGACGGGAACTGGACTTGAGCGAGAGAACATAGGAAATGGATGTGTACTACAGGGGCTATTGAAAGATTCTCACACTCGGAACGCACAGCGCGAGCAGCGATAGGCGCGACCATTTGGTGGATGATGAGGCCTATATCAGCTCCAAGACCCCCCAAGCGCACCCGCGGTAGTCCAGACGAGTTCCATCCACCACCACCTCCATCAGACCCGCCAACACCCCAAGTCAAGTGTGAGCGCAGCCCGTCCCCCCCGTCTGTCGAAAGGAGACTCGTCACTTCTGGGACAAAGCGCTTCGCTCCCATTCCTGACGACTGTCTTCCATCCTGCACAAAATACAGACAGAACCGATCAGAATGGGTAGCAACGTGCGTCAAGGAACTGGAGGCATTGAACCTCATCTCAGAGAGGAAATTGATCAGGTCAGTTCTGAAAGGACATATCCCTTCTCCCCCCCTGTAATCAATCACCACTTGATTTTATAGAGACGACGGCTTGATTATCGACTGGTGCGCTACAGGTGCTTCTCGGGCCCCCTTTCCTGATCTCCCCACAGGAGGAGCCACGTCCCTGTTTGGTCAGATACCCTCAAGCCCGACCCGCTGGATCTTGCCGCTACAATCATGCTTGCCCACAGATCTAACGCACAGTGGCATCGCTCTCCCACTCGCAAAGAGTCACCGCAAAAGTCTGTGCCCACTGTCTCCACCCAGGGACACCCTCCATCGTCTCCCTCCCTGTTCGGTGATGTTTCTGATGCCAAACCGCCATTGAAGAAAAGGTTGCCAGTACCGCCACGGCCGTCATTAAAACGTCGAAACAATCCCTCCCAACCAATCCCCATCAACTCACCCCCAAGTGGACCGAGTTTTTCGTCCCCGTGTGCAGAAAGACCGCGGCTTCCCGACGAAACAGAGCCCGCAACTGCTTCTCATTCCCCGTTGCGTGATCCCGTACCCAGGTTAGCAGAGCACGTACCTACATCGTCAGACATCGCACCTCAACATGGTCAGACTACCCTCCCTCGGAAGCCTCCTAGCAGCGTTCGTGACCGGCCGATCGTTTCTTGTACGTCGTCCGCGGCAGAGGAAGTGATGTCAGAAATGACTTTGAATTATCTTCACCGGTAGGGAACTGAGTGGGCATTCCTGGTTTACATTGGCCTGATCTCTCGGGTGTATTGGTAGATACGTCCAGACTTACGAGGCGGACAGGGCAAGCCTTGCCTCTGCATACGCTAGAAACGCTTCCTTTGCGTATCGTGTTCACCAAATTGTCCAAAATCTCAGCGGGGGCGCTTGGTCCATATGGGCAGCCTCTCGCCAATGCTTCTGTGGGTTCATACTTCCGCTGTGCTATCTCGAGGAGACGACTTATGCCCGAGAATCTCGATCTACAGCCTCTGGTCCAAAACGGACCCGCCTTGACGTAGTGACCACACTGTTAACACTCCCTTGCCTCCATTCGAATGCGCAAAGTTCGGCCATTGCGCAAATGGAATACGACATTCTCTATCTTGGAACAGCACTTGGGATGTTTGTGGTCTGCCGTATGGTGATTTCCACCAAGACGGTCGTACATAATTTTATCTTGCAGAGGAAAGAAGTTGATGAAGAGGATGCAGTCATTGAGGGTGTCTGGCCCTTAACGGCCACTGCCCACCAGATTCTCGTCTTCCAAACATGAGTTTCCAGTATCTGGCGCTTGGATGGATGTCTAGTTTACACCGGATCAGCCACGTCGATGTACGAACGTGGGACATTATCCCATTCTGCGGCGCTCCGAATTCATTCTCTCATGCAGATTCCCGGGAGGTGATGGGTCATGATGCATCATGCCTCGGCATGGCTGCGTACTGCGACACGCTCGTCCGCCTCGCCCCACGCCGAGGCTTGGCCTGCTGGAGAACATGCCTTGTGTGAATGTGTCGCCTCATGGAGATCTGTGCTGGTGGTCCGGACCGGCGAAGCGCCGGAGGTAAATCGCATCGAGATTTGATGCCAAAGTCAGCAAAAAATCAGAGAAGGGGACGGGGCTGCAACGACGACTGAAACGTTGATGGCAGAGTGTGTACTCGGAGTCAGGATGAGGGAAAGGGTGCCGATGCTGTGGAACGTGTCGGCCACACACAAATNGTAATTCAAAGTCCGCTGTTGGGACACACTCTCTCCTTATTTTCGCTACCAGTGTAGACGCTCTCTTCGCTCACCACCGGTCCATCCCACATCCTCTCCTTCGCCCCTCCTCGGACTGGTGTCCTTCAAAACTATTTTCCTCCATCTCAAATGACGACCCCTCATGTTATAGCTTCGTCCTCGGGACATCACTCTCAGTCCACAACTTCGAATGGCATCGTTGGTAATCATTTCCGCGTCGGTAAGAAAATCGGAGAGGGCTCCTTTGGAGTTGTATTCGAAGGTAAGCCTTATTCTGACCATTTTCTCGTCTCTTCCTCTTCCGGAAGGACCAGGAGGTCGTCTGGCTGTCTCCCAGTGGTGGGCGCTTGAATTCTCCAGTGCGGAGATGATCGCCTATTGTCTGTTCTGTGGTCATGGAGATACACTTGTCCTCCCAAGGTATACTAGATGGCCGTAAATTCTGTATCATCGATGCCAAGTCCTTCTGCTCTATCTTGTTCTTGTCCCATCGTCGTTCGTCTTGGACTCAATGCTTCGTCTTCATAGGCACCAAGCTTCTGACAAATCAGCCCGTTGCTATTAAATTCGTAAGTCTCCGTTTCCCCGAGGAGACAACTTTTTGATCTCCGTGCTCTTTCAAAGGAGCCACGAAAGTCCGATGCCCCCCAATTACGGGATGAATTTCGTTCCTATAGAACACTCAACGGTACATGTGCGTATATTTTTCTCAGCCTTTTTGTCCGCGGTTCAAGTCGTGGTTCCAGTGGGTGTCCCTCAAGTACACCATTTTGGACAGGAAGGACTCCATAATGTCCTCGTAATTGATTTGCTTGGTCCTAATCTCGAGGACCTCTTCGATATGTGTCAACGCAAGTTCACCATCAAGACGGTGTGCATGGCAGCAAAGCAAATGGTGGGTGCTCTTGACATCGTATCGTACTTTCGTGTATGCGCACGCATGTAGCGGGTGTACGTGGCATGGGATTGTGATCCTTCCTCGGTTATCTCCGAATTTTGCGCACGTATTTGACTGTGGACTAATTCTACTTTAGATCACCCGCATTCAGTCAGTCCATGACAAGTCGCTCATTTATCGAGATATCAAGCCCGATAACTTTCTCGTCGGCGTTCCTGGCACAAAGGCTGCCAATGTTATTCATATCATTGGTACGTACGCCTGCTCGCACCTGCTAGGATTTGTCATCTTCCGATCAATACATACCCCGCGGTTTCACATTTATTTGGTCGTATCGCCGTGATGGGTGTCCTCGGCAGATGCGGTTGCACATTGTGGTTCTCTTTTTGACTACTGATCTGACTTTCGGGCTATCCAGATTTCGGCATGGCGAAGCACTACCGAGATCCAAAGACCAAAGTTCACATTCCCTACCGTGAGCGCAAGAGCCTGTCCGGCACAGCCCGGTACATGTCGATTAACACACATCTCGGCCGTGAACAATCTCGGAGAGATGACCTAGAATCTTTGGGCCATGTGTTCATGTACTTCCTGCGGGGCGGCCTGCCTTGGCAAGGACTCAGGGCTGCAACCAACAAGCAAAAGTATGAGAAGATCGGAGAGAAGAAGCAGACTACCGCAATTTCGGAGTTGTGTGAGGGCTTTCCAGGTACGTTCGTCCTTGTCGGCACATTGCGCCCCTTCTTATCCCTTGCAGAGGAGTTTGCCATATACATGAACTATGTGCGAAAGCTGGGATTCGAGGAATCCCCTGACTACGACTTCCTCCGAGAACTGTTTTCTAAGATTCTCAAGAACATCGGAGAGCAAGATGATGGTCTCTACGACTGGATGCTGTTGAACAACGGCAAGGGATGGGAAGCTAGTAATGTGTGTGACTCGCTGCATCCCAAACCTTTATACAATGACTGATTCCGACAGACGCCTTCTTCGTTATTGGCACAGGCACACGCAACCGCGAACACCCCGCATACACCCCGTCATCGCGACACTAATCGCCGTCCCCGAGCCCCAGTCGCTGATCCATCGACACCGTCGACACCCCTAGTTCTTACTCCAACACCTGCTCACCACAAGAGTACTAGAAGATCTGGAACTCGCGAAGGCCATGGCACGCGAGATTCGATGACCCGCGGGGATGTCAATGGGCAGGCTACAGCCGCTGTCAACAGACGGGTTAGCCAGACACCACGGGATAGTCCAGGACTTTCTCCTCATCCTTATGCCACTGTTCCTACCTCGTCGGGTTATCGACCCAATGGATATGGTAGGGCTTCCCCGGCTCCTCCAGCACAGGCGGCGGCGTTAGGCATGAATGGCGGCCCTACTGGACGCACAGACGGATCTGATTCGTTCCTTTATGGGGTTCATTCCCACGGTGGCAAGCACGTGACCAATTCGCGGGAAGATACTACTGCTGGTACGGTTCTTCGAGAAGGTACACATACACGAATGGCCGTGTTCGAAAGCCAGATGCGCGAGACCGATGATTTAGAAGATGACCGCCACCCCAAGAAAAGAGGCTTCTTTTCCAGCTTATTCTGCTGTAAGGCATAAACCATCGTTGGTTGGTTCATCGGTTGGCTGGCATGCGCAGGTCGCACTTTCTTTTGGGACACTGGTGAGTCTTTTGTGCGTTTACAAGGCCGTATGTTTGGCTGACTGAACGTGGGTATGAAAGCACGAGATACTCGACGACAAGCGCACGATCTATCTTCCTATTGCTATCATACATGCTTATATACCTTGCTGAACTGCATCATGGGAATCATGTCGTTTTCTTTCGCAGGTCGATGATATCCTCAACCTACTTCATACCCTTACAGTCGTTACGTGGCGCTACCCTCTGCGTATTCTCCATACTTCCATGGCCCGTGCTGGAAAATGGAGTTGTTTCCTTGTCTATATCATGATGCTTGTGTATTTCGTATGTCTCTACATTATTCTGCTTTCACCCCAAGGTAGGATTGCATCCGCATCTGTCCGAGGATAATGGAGTCTTTATTCGGTGATCTGGATCTGATTCTATCAAGAAACTCTGCTTTGTTGTGCAATAAGACACCGGAACGAGACAACGTACAAGATGACAGCGCGGCAGCGAAAATGAAAATGATTATGGGTTTTGCAAATCTGCCTAATCGTACACTCGGCGCAAACATGACAAGCGAAACAAAACGTTGGGAATGTCTGTGCGAGTACCCGGACAAGAGCGGTAGTTCTCCCAGGTTATTTGCCTCTCCTTCCTAGTTGGTGGACGACAAGTCAAAACTAGTTGCCCTGTTTGGCACTAGCTGCATCCATACGACCCACACCGCCACGGCTGCCTCCAGGAACCTCGCTATTTCTTACTGCCGCACTCTCCCCGACTGTACGTGTATTGTACGGATGGATTACGGAGGAGCTGGTAGAGCTATGTAGCCCCTCGGGATTAGGTGTGGTCGTGGGAGCAATGTTCGCGTATGGCGCTGAGGTGGGATAAGCGCCTGACGGAACCGCGTAAGGGGTATTGGAGGGATCAGGTTCTGAGACGACGTATGTGCGCGTTCCGGAGGACGAGAGGTGGGGCTCTGAGGAGCTGTCGTCCTGCTTCTCGTATATCGGGGCGGCAGTGGGTGGGGACGGGGTCGCCAAGCGACCAGACGCGCTGAGGGCGACAAACGGGGAGTGGAATGCACGGGTGGTGGCGCGGGGGAGGACGCGGAGGGAGGCGCCAAGGGGGGACATGCTGGTTGTGAGGAGACGAGTGTGGGGTATTTACGAGTGGGTAGAAATTCGTGCGAAGGTTGGGGCACATGACGATGACATAACCAATGGCCATTCGATCGCAGCCATGCATGCGGACGGCAAGTCCCCGTTCAGTGAGCGCCGACGAGGACGAGTGCGAGTGCGATATAACTCAACCGCACCGGTCGCGCGTTATCTGTCAACTATCAGCTATCGTTGTCGTCCGCGGTGCTCCAGGGAAATAGACACCGCCACCTCCTCCTACTTGAATAGAGACCTCTCTTGTCGGCGCCGGGGTGGTTGGGTCCCTGAGACCTCCGATGCCCATGACGAACGCCCACCCACATTTCCGGCGTCGACGGGGCTGACCTATCCTCTGTGGCGTAGCCATCAACATGCCCTGCCAGTGCGTCATTTCCATCCTCCATGCTTCTCATGCGTGTCTCTACCTTGACTAGCAAAATTCCGTGTACCCATGCGCAAATCGCCCGGACGCAACTCGAGCCGCTAATCACGACGGGCATGTGAATTGGCTCGCCGTACAACCGCTTCCTCGCCAGATCTTCCAACACGAGGTCGCGTTAATCGGGAAATACTTTCGTGCTTTTAACCATATCCGTTAATTTAGGGTTCGTGACGAGCCCGCTCGTGTTGTCATCGCTGATGGCAAACGCCGTACCCCACTTGTGCCACTGGGTGTGTCCAGTTCCGATCCCAAGGTTCGCACTATACCCTCGACGGCAGTCATCTGATGGCGTGCGCGAGATCTAAGCCATCCGATCCTCTCCGCCTCATCCGCTGACCCACCACTTCAATCAACATCCGTCAAGTCATCACTCGTCAAGCGACAAGGAACAAAAAGCGTCACTTCACCGTCCTCCGCGGGGTCCTCGATGGTCTGAAACACGGTGCTGACATACACGGAACTTGCCAGGGACACCAGGGACCTACTCTATTTTCCTTGTACCATCGCGCCGCCAAGCCGGACGTTGTGCAAGTTCTAGGCTTCAAATCAACGCCGAGTTTGTTTCTCGAGTCCTCGGTCGTATGTATTTCGGAGTAAGCGCGCTCTACCTCGAAATATTTCTTCCGCTTTACGCCTATACCAGCATCGTGGTGTGGGGTGAACGTGCCATATTCCTCGCGGACCGTTCACTCCAACCCATGCCCTCAGGTTGATGTAATTCAAGGTTTGAAGGGACGGCGAAATACGGCACATGAGTGATGCGGCGATCATAGCTATCGATCGGACTTCTTTGTGAAATCCGAAAAGGACTACCCTCACTCACCGCACTTGGATATTTTTCATTCAAAAATGAGGTGGTCTGGCCACTTTTGACCACCTCCATATCTCATATCAGTGGGCGAAACCGGGGATGTATTGGCAGGCCACTATCAGCCACTGGTTACAAAGCGACGTTTCCATGTGAGTGGAGACCCTATCTTGCAAAACGTTCGTGTATACAGGTTCATATGGAGTAAACAGTGATCAAAACGGCCATACTTGACCTGCATTACGAGTGTGGGCTCTCATGCCTTTACGATCTTGGTTCCCTTGTTACACTTGCGTAAGTGGTTCCAGAGCGGCATCGATATGTTGGTGCGCCTCGGTGATACCTGGATGGCCTGAACGGTTCGGAAGTCGCGCGCAGGTTTCTAAACCAGAATTAGATTTTTTTTTTTTTCTAAATTAGATTTCCGGACCTTGCGAGTGGTTCCTTCTTTCGGATGAGTCTCAGGCTTATCCCGCACGGGGTCAACTTGGCACGATCACCTGCGTGGTTTATAAACGTCAAACGTCGGGCCCGAAAGGGTTCTGGGCATGCGATGGGGCTTGGTTGTATCGCGACGAGGTGCCCGTATTTCGCTTTGGCACCTGCATGGTGCGACAGCGGCCTTGTGCTCGCCTGCGGTGATGCTGTGGTTTGGACGGTATGGTATGGCGTGCGTCCTGACGTAGTGTTTGGGAAATTCTCACAAATAAAAACTGATTGTGGCGGTATTATGCGGCTGTCCTGTGACATGAATATCGACAGCATCCAGGCTGCTGGGAGTGCGGGGATGAAAGCACGGATCGCGAAGGACAGGAGGGAAGGAATGCGGGTGAATGGTCGTCGGTTCGGGTATGGGTTGAGGTGATCTGCAGGCGGTAACCGGTGGACGTCTTGTCAGACTCAAGGCCGTCCGGACATATGAGCCTTCTGCCAGTCTGTTGAGTCTTGCCGCGCTACGGCATGTCCCTGGCTACCCCAAAAGGCAACTCCTTTTTTAGTATGTGTCGTATATGAGAGCGTTTTCCAGCGGGTCCTTGCCTACCACGACTGCGATCGCGATCAGCTACATCTTCCCATCATGACGACTTCTCTCCTCGCACTTTTCACCATACGAATGATCCACAGCCGTCGCTCTTGTTCCGACACCGCTTTGGGTGCCACATGCACACGAGGTCCTTCCTCTCCTGTCCATTAACTTAAGTCCACGGACATCACTCAGCTCGACCTTGCATTCTGCTCGGCACTTGTCTTTCCGTCACCGCGGCTTCGCTTGCCTAATCCTGTTTAACTAACCGATATTTCCCTGTTTCTTTGTCATGGCACCCAAGACGGTCGCTCCGCACTCGATGCCTGGCTTCCAGAACTCACACCCACCACTGTGGCCATGCGCTTTCCTACCGATATCTCGGCGCGCCCGATCTCTATTCACAGATCTATCCTCCTCCTTGGACTTTCACGAGTCAAAATCTGCCCTGTTCACCGGGTCCCTGTCCACTTCATCCTGCTAGATTGTCGGAAAGTCGATCCTGCTTTTTCTTCCGACTTCCGAATCCGTGAGCGTCTCCACCGTAGGCTTTATAACGACTCCGTGCCTCCGTGTTTCCTGCCCATCATCCCGACGGACAGCCCATGCATCCACTTTCTACCAAAGACGCCTCCCTGCTCATCGTAGCTGCTGGCATTGTGAGCACATCCCTCCTCTCTGCTGTCCATCCTCCTGACCCGTCTTCAAGGCTTGTCATCTAGTGTTTAACCGCTACGAGCCCGCCAACCCCCTCTCTCACATTGCCCTCCTCCTCCTCCTTCCTGCCTTCTTGACCACCGTGCTTTTATCTAGCTTCCTATCCGTCATTCACGCCCTGGCATGCACTTACTTGCTTTATTATTCCACCGTCCTCGTCTCTCTACTTGCTTATCGACTCTCCCCCTTTCATCCCCTTGCCAAGTATCCTGGACCCATCCCGTGTCGCATCTCGAAATTATGGATGGCTTGGGTTTCCTCGACTGGGAAACAGCACAAATATTATTATGAATTGCACCAGAAGTATGGTGACGTTGTACGAATCGGTAAGACGTTTCACTTGCACCCTTTTTACTCTCCATCTGACTGTGCACACATTAGGTCCCAATGAGCTGTCCTTTTGCAATTCAGATGCAATCTCCCCTCTGATGGGGTACTTTGGCCTTCCCAAAGGACCGCGTACGGTAACCTTTCCTGTCTTGTGGAGCACCTAAATTTACTTGCCGTAGACTGGGACGGCCGTATGGCTGAGCAGTCGAACATCAGATCAATGATATCCCTACGAGATCCCGCAGAGCACGCGCGCCGTCGGAAGCCGTGGACCAGAGGCTTCAGTTCAGCTGCCCTGAAAGGTTACGAAGAGATTCTTGGCAAGCGAGGCTACGAGCTCGTGACCGCACTTGAAAAGCAACAGCAACAACCCGTCAACCTGGCTGAGTGGATTAGTCGCTTTACGTGAGCTTTCTCCCCTCTCTTTCCGCTTGTAACATAATAAGACGACCGTAGATTCGACTTTATGAGTGATATGGCGTAAGTTGCTCAGCTCCGCGGGAACTTTGTCCCCATCTCAACGCGTGGTATAGGTTTGGGGGAGGCTCAAACATGCTGCGCGATGGCGATGAGGATAATACTTGGCACCTCCTGGAAAGCGGACTACCGTACGTACATTGATCGATGGTCAATTCAAGTGATGAACGGATTGGACCTCCAGACTCGCTTTGGTCCTGACCCACCTGCCTTGGTTAGGGAAATACTATGTTAGGCTTCCTGGGATCGGTGCAGACTTGAAGAAATTCCGCGCGTTCTGTCGAGAGCGCGCATCGCTCAGACGATCTCAAGGTTCCCAGACCAAGGATCTATTCCATTACTTGGCAAGTAGTTTGCAGCATACCATCCGGGTTCGAGACTGAGTGTACGCAACACATCTCAGATCGATGAAGCGGGGGTTGAACGCTCCCCTCCTACATTTGCGGAGGTCGCTTCTGACGGCGTTCTTGCTATAGTTGCAGGATCGGACACCACCGCGACGACACTCAGCGCTTTATTTTGGGCTCTATTAAGCCACCCCACTGCCTACCGCCGACTCCAGGCGGAAGTTGATCGCTATTACCCTCCCGGTGAAGATGCCTCATCCACTGCGCACCACCCACAAATGAATTATCTCCATGCCGTCATGTGCGTTGTTCCGCCTTTTTATAATGCTGAGCATAGTTGACATGATACCATTTCAGTAACGAGACCCTCCGATTGTTCCCACCTATCCTCAGTGGAAGTCAGCGTGGGGCAACCAAACGCAGTGGAGGAAAGGAAGTGGGACCCTGGTAAGTTACCGAGCCATTTTTATTATCATGCTTCTCACTTCTCAACTTGCAGCTTTGTGCCGGAGGGAACGAGTGCTTTTGTTCATTTCTATTCTCTCCATCGCGATCCTCGCAACTTCTCGCCAATGCCCGACACTTTCTGGCCGGAGCGATGGCTTTCTGTGGACGAGAGAAGGGCCTTGGGATACCCGGACTCGAGTGATCCGGACAAGGTTCCTTTCAGGCATAATCCGGCGGCTTTCATCCCTTTCTCGATTGGGCCCGCGAACTGCGTTGGTAAAAATCTTGCGTATCAAGAGATGCGAACGGTCGTCTGCATGATGATGCAACGTTTGGATTTCCGATTTGCGGATGGATATAACCCGGAATCTTGGGAACGTGATCTCAAGGATTATTTTTTGGCGGTGAAGGGGGAACTACCTGTGGTCTTATCTCCACGGGGTTCGAGCAGATGATGGCGCAAGAATGCGGATTGGTTTCGAGTTCACACTGAACTAGCGTATAGCATCTAGTTATTTTGTTATACTTCTTTTTTTAAACCATGTCGTACTTTGATAGTGGCTCTGCAGCTGTACTTCCAGCAGGTTCCCTCGATGCGCAGCCAGATTAAATGGCCTTCCAACCCGGGAGATGCCGCTTGCGTCGGCACAAACCTTGCTCGAGTCTTTTCATTGATCGCAGTTCGCAACCGGGCCGGAATGTGAGTGCTGAGAAACTTTCCCCCTGAAATATGTGCTGCATGACCAGACCCTGGATGAAGCACATGATTGAGCCATCAAGTTCACGGGACAGCTGTTGTTCAGATGACTGGTCGTTCAGTGTGACCGAGGTGGCCAGCGCCTCACGATGCGATAGTCCTCAAGGTATTTCCGCCAATGGGGAGGGGCCATTGTAATTAGTTAATTCGGCTGGACCTTCTATCCGTTCCTGTCGTGATGCCTTGCAAGAGGTATACGCAGATTCGAGAGTAGATCTCCCCTATAGACGCCCCTGAACAATCATTCGAAAATGAATTTCATGCATCGATACATGAATCAGGGTCGCTTTCAGGTACGCCCGAGCGTTGAAGATCAATACTGATCACCTCTGAAACAGGGTAGAAACGCCTCGGTTGAGCCCCCGGTCAAGTACATAGCGCTCGACCATAGCGGAAGGCCAAGTGTCGCGCTCGATGGGATGCCACGGTGACCGTCCCTGTAACACCGGGCCCAGTGCGGGGCGAAGCATCGCGTACCAAGAAACGATTTCTCCGGGTAGGATCTGTCGACTTGACAAACCGCACCAGGCCAATATAGAAGCAATTTCGCCAGAGACAGATGCGGCGAGATGATGTTCCCAACGCTATAGTCATGGGCTGCCCAGCTGAGCATCTCCGCTCTCACCATCAAAATCTCTCGGCACCCGGTATGACCGCCCCCAAGCTGGTCACCTGAGTGCTCAGCCCATCTGAGCGACAACGCTCCTCCAAAGTTTACATAGCCTAGGGTCTGTGTGGTCACTGGCATCAGAGGTCAAGTTTAAGTTTATCCCACCCGACTGGTGTGTTCCTCGAGAATGAGAACCATTACGTTGCTGATACTTGCGACCCTGCAAACCAACGGGCCGCCCGCTTTCGGAAACACAAAACATTCGTTTTTTTTTCCTTCCAGCGAGAGCACAGGAACAACTCTCAAGCTCCCTTTTTCGTTGCGCTGTCCACCAATCAGACTTTGCAGAACGAACGGGGAGAACTTGGACCGTGATCGTTGTCTACATTAGAATGGGATTGCATCTGCGCATATCAACAGTGAACTAACAGATCCAACGCCGTCTCAGCTAATCTGAGGACTGTCAGTTGACGAATACTTCAAATGGACTTCCTGACCGGTTCGTTCAAATCTCCATCCTAACCGCCGCGATGGCGGCGGGGTACTCGCAGTTCTCGTTTGCGCTCTCCTCGGGCGTACTATTCGGTGGTACTAATGGCTTCCTGTGTACCGGTGGGTTGTCTTTGCCCGGGTCCAAGCACCGTCTTAACGCTCCCGAACGAAGTTCCGCATACCGGAGCGCTCGTCCACCTTCTCCAGGATCTCCGATGCTCTGCGGACGGACGCCGTACAGAGCGAACGCCCTGTACAAAGAAGTAGCGCCTTTTCACATGTTGGGTACAGTCGCCCTTGTGTTTCTACTGGAGTTCATCACAAGTAAGTAATCCTTGCCATGGTAATGTGCGACCTGACATAAAGTTCGTCCCGCGTTCACTAGAGCGGGGCCTGGGCTTATTTCGGGGGAAGGAGGTTCTCAGCGCCGTTAATCTACGGGGTCCGCAATAACAATGCCGGTCATGGGCATTCGTCGCGGAACCGCCACAATGCCCTTCCCAGACGCAGCAGATCGGTGCATGATTATGGATCAGATATAGTGATTGCTGGGCCTCACCTGCTACTTCCGGATTCGCAGTCAAAAATCTTTCCATTGTTCTGGAAAAACGCCGCTGGCTTCTTCCTCTACCGAATCCCGTCAAGTTCAGCATTTTTATCGTCTCATCGCAGAAACACGCAACCTGAGATCACTCGTTTGTAGATTATTATCTTTCCGTGTTCCCGCGTGGGAGGGGCGAGTGACGCCAGGCATGCTCATAGGTGTGTATTTCAAAAAACGCGTGGGGCTGAAAACCGTCACTTTTCCGCAGACGGGCGACCCTGATTCATTTCGGCATACTTCATGGCGGACGGGCGCTTCTAACTTCTACTCGAGGCAACGTTTTCCCGATCCGTCAAATGCCTATCACCCATGTGCACTAGTGTGGTTTGCACCCAAGGTTGCCGCATCCGACCTAGGCAAAAAGTTGAATTTACGAATTGGTTTTTGCAGGCCGTGAGGGAAAGCACAAGGTTCTGTTGCCATAAGCGCTCGAAATTCTCTGTCCCTCTACTAGTTCTAAATCCGTTTTTTTTTATTTCAAGCACGGCGATAATTGGTCTCAAGGATAACGTGCCCCGATGTACGCGGGTCTGGTCAGGGTGTACAGCTGATATACTAACCTTGCCTCGGATGTGTTCCTCGCTTGTTTTTGTGTGATTTCTAGCAGCGGGGACGGTTAATGACCGAACACAGTTACAGTTCACCAGAGATGACAGGCAGCATAATGTTGAACCTAGGGACAAGGTGAGGAATAAAAACAGGTTTCAACCTGAGCTGGACTGCATGCTGCTCTGACGCCAATGTTGCGCCTGGAAATGTTCTAAAGACATGTATGTGGATTGTTCTACAAACGTTATGTAATACCCGCAGGTTGCTTACTTAAGGGGCCACTTTACGAGCCAGTCGACATTCCCCTAGGGCGCCAGTTGGACCCAACCGCTGAAATGTCCCTCATCCTCGCGGTAAATGCAGGCTCCTCCTCGCTCAAGATCTCGCTCTACCAGCGGGTACCAGAGGATCCAAAGGCGCCCTGCCTTCTCTTGACATCCACCATCTCTTCCATCTCTTCTCCCCCAGCCAAGGTCTCGTTTCGGCATGCCAACACAGATCAAGCAGCCAGACGTCTTGACACGTCCGAGATCTCAATTCGCGATCACGAATCCGCGTTCATTTACTTTCTGGACCGCCTCAAGGAGGACGCAAGTATCGACCGCCAACAGATCAAGCAAATATGCCATCGAGTTGTCCATGGCGGGGACTACACCGAGCCTACAGTCATCTCGGAGCAATCTTATCATCACATTGAGATATTGTCTGACCTCGCCCCTCTGCGAGTGCCTTTCAACTCTTCCTGGTATCGTCGTGACTGAATTGTCTTCTGGGCAGACACAATGGTGCTGCGCTGTCTGTTATAAGCGCATGTCTCAAAGCGTTGCCGCACACACTGTCGATTGCGTTTTTCGACACTGCATTTCACAAGGACTTGCCTCGCCATGTCTATACCTACGCCATCGATCCGCAAATCGCGCGAGAACGTGGTCTGAGGAAGTATGGCTTCCATGGATTGAGCTGCAAGTGCCTATCCTTGGATGGTGCATGTGTGTTCTCATAGTAGATTGTTCAGATGCTTTCATCAGACGTGTGGTTGCCAATCATTTACACAAGGTTCATCCCTTTCCCTAAAAGGTCCAGGGCGCTTACACTGATACTCCTCAGGACGAAGCTGAATTGAATATCATTGCACTGCACCTTGGATCTGGAGCGTCTGCCTGCGCGATTCGGGGTGGAAAGTCGATCGATACATCCATGGGTCTTACTCCTTTGAGTGGACTACCCGGGTCCACTAGAGCAGGAGACGTTGACCCCAGTCTCATTTTTCATTACACAAACGAGTCTCCAAGTCGGTTGAGCTATAATACTGCAACATCCAAAGAAATCCACGTTACGAGAGTCTGCTTCCTTTCCCTTGATCCTTTCCCCTACACTCATCGCAAGAATTTAGGCAGAGGAAATCCTTAACAATCAAGCAGGCTGGAAGGCATTGGCGGGAACTACCGACTTTGGGGAAATCACCAGGAAGGCTGACCTCTTCACACCCTCATTGGCACCGGCAGAAAATCCGTACACGCTTGCGTTCCACATTGTGCTCGATCGCGTGTTACATTACGTTGGTGCGTATCACCTGTCCCTCCGCGGCAAGGTTGATGCACTGGTATTTGCCGGTGGGATCGGGGAACGAAGTCGGGAATTACGGAGTGCCGTCGGGGAGGCAGTCAACAATTTAGGTTATTCGGCTATCGATGAGCACATGAACCAGGAGTTAGAGCGTCGCGAAGGTGCTGTCATCGATATCGGAAAGCTGGATGGGGGAAACCGTGTGTTGGTCTGTAGGACAGACGAGCAGTTTGAGATGGCGAGAGAGTGTTCGCTTACAGACGAGTTTTGGGGTTGACACGAACACAGGTATGTTGGCATTTGTACAGGTACAGGTTTGTCACATACCTCGGCGTGGCTGAGCAGAAGTACTTCAGGTCTCGAAAGGTGTGCCTTAGTCACTTCCCATATCTGTGCCTTGACATCCATCATGATATTACAAGTTTTTTTAGCCGCAAAAACGACAGCGGTGTCTCGATGTGAAAATACTCTGCCTGACTATCGCCATCGGTACCTTCCCTTGACATTTCCTTGGCAGGCTACAAAAGTGGTTCACCGTTGTTTATGTTTCATGCACCCCCACGGAAGCGAGTAGACACTTACCCAAGTTTTGCATCTTGCCCAGACGGGTTTATGGTTCTCGGATTCGAGAGGACACGAATCCGAGAACTGTAAGCTTTGCCAGGCCCGCTCACGTTTTCAAGTCATCTTGTAGCAATTGGAGAAAGGGTCGAGTGTGTCACTCGAGAATAGTACCACATCAAGTCATTCTGCGCAACAGCACTACTTGGGTAAGCTGAACCTCGTGTGATCTCCTTTAATCCTGACTGGTTTGGCACCCCGGCATTGAACGACCCCCTGGCCGCTGGTGTCCCGTCCTCGTTGACATCATTGTCCAGATGGTTACGTGCGATCGTACATGGCACTCGTCGGTGATGGTCATTGATCGATGTCAGCGATTGAGTGAGTGATGTACCTGTATCTGAGGCGGTTATCCCCTATGATGGTCTTGGGTTGTCGGGCACTGGTCATTGCCAGGTGCGCGGCCAAGCCCACCGCTGCGTCAGCGTAATTAATACGGTGTGGATTCACCATACGGTCGGGTCCACCAAGCTAACGATTCATTGTATGTATAGAGTTTAACTGTACAGGTCGGCATAAATTTACGAGACATCGATGAAGGGATAGATACTACACTGAAAGAAACATCACTAACACATACGAACAAAGATGATCGAAGAAAGGTCTGGATCAGGGTCCGCCTGCAATGTTTATCTCGCACCT
This sequence comes from Boletus sp. MG95, assembly GCA_003313155.1. Classification (NCBI taxonomy): domain Eukaryota; kingdom Fungi; phylum Basidiomycota; class Agaricomycetes; order Boletales; family Boletaceae; genus Boletus; species Boletus sp. MG95. The sequence goes on from QGOH01007983.1 coordinate 24,484, forward strand.
AGCCAATGCATGGCGGCTTTCCACACGACGAATGGTATCGGTAGAACGAAACCGGAGGGTGGCTCTTTCTTGTGAACTCGTTCTTGGGCTGCAGCTCTTGCGAGCTCTGCCTCCCGTCGAGCCTTTGCGAGTTCTTCTTGCAGCTGGGCATTCTTCTGACGTTCCACAACCTCCCGTTCCGCTGCTTCTACCTCCAGCCGTCTTCGATAATCGTCAGCCTCCGCGACTCGTCTGTGAAGCATCGCTAGCTCCCCCTCCTGTTTCTTCTTGCGCTCATGTTCTTCCGCCAACCTAGCTTTCTCTTGAGCCTCAAACGCCAACGCCCTAGAGAGTTCTGCAGCACGCTTTGCCTCTGCAGATCGGCGTTCCTTCTCTGCTAGCTCTTCATCCAACGCCTTACGAAATCGGGCTACTTCTTCCTCGAGCTGCCTTCTGTAGGCTTCCTCGCGCAGCTTAGCTTGTCGTCGCTCTTCCTCGAGTCTTTCTAGGGCTGCTTCCCGAGCTTGCCTCGCCGCTTCTGCCTCGCTCTCTCTCTGGACTTGATCAACTTTGGTGGCGGTGTCGTCCTTACGCTCGCGTGCGAGCTGTTCCTGTAGGCTTAGCCTGCATTGTTCTTCTTCTCGTAGCCTGAGGCGTAGCTGTTCCTCTAGCTGTTTAATACGAGCCTCTTCTGCTTGTCGTTCAGCTTGTGCCTCTTGTTCTTTCTTGGCGTGAGCTTCCTCCAAGGTTCGACGCACGCGTTCCGTTTCCTCAAGGATTTGCTTCTGATACCTCTCCTTCTCACGCTGCAGGGCCTGGTTCTGTTCTTCGAGAAAGAGGGCATGAGCTTCCGCTTGGGCCTGACTTGCAGAAGCGGCCTCGCGCTCGCGGCGCTCCTGTTCAGCGGCAACTTTCACCATCTCCTGTCGAGCCCTCGCAATCTCGTCCTGCAAGCGAGCTCTTTCGCGCTCTTCCGCAAGTAGTCTGGCCTTTTCTTCTTCCTCCTTGGCTTTCGCCTGACGCTGGAGTTCTGCCTCGAGCGCAAGAGCTCGCTCATGTTCTACCCTGATCTTTTCCGCCTGCTCCGCTTCAGCGCGTTTCTTCTCGGCTTCTGCACGCAGCATCTCTTGCTGCAGGGAACGTAGATGTTCCTGGTGCCGCGCTTCAGCGAGCTCGCGGGCCTTGCGCTCCTCTTCAAGCAGATGGGCCTTCCGTTCTTCCGCTTCTTTCTTCCCCTCGAGGAGTTCGGTTTCGCGTCGTGCGTGTTCGACCTGCGATGCCTCGAATTCTTGGCGAGCCTGGAGGACCCGTTCCTGCAGTCCCTCGAGCTCCTGCACATAGCGACGGTTTTCGGTCTCCATTGCCGCGATCCTGGATTCAAGTCGGGATTTCTCCGCTACGAAGTCTGCCGCCATGCGCTCAGAATCGTGTCGTATCCGCTCGATCTCTTGCCGCTTCCTGTCGACTTCTTCTTGGAGCTCCGACCTGGACTCCTCGTCCTTGGCGTGCATTGCAGCCTCCATCTCTTGACGGAGCTTCTTCAGCTCCTCGTCGTGACGGTCAGCCTGCTCCTTCAAGGCGCGGGTGAGCGCGGATCCGGCAGCGGTCTGGGCTAGATCCTTGCGCTCGTTGACGAGCTCGTGCTGAATCAGAAGCGTAGCAGCCTGGGTATTGATCAAATGACGAAGGATGGTCTGGGCGGACGTCTGAGAGCCGTCGTGTCGGAGTAGTCGTGACCCCTTTTCAAGGACAGGCTTGAAGAACTTGTCGTTGTTGGCAAGCTCCCGCTCCCGTGCCTCACCAACCTTGGGGTCGACGTTCGACCACATGTTGGTCACGATAAGGACGTTTCGGAGTGAGCTCTCTCCACACAGCTCGCGGAAGATACGGAAATTACGCTTCGATGTACCGCCCATCCTGATATCGGAAATCCGGTGCATGTAGATGATACCAGCGAGCTTGGCGCCTTGCTCATACCTGTGCAGCACGCGCGGGGTGTTTAATCCAAGGTGGCTCTGTATCCCCCTCCTGGGGTCAAGAAAGCGACTTACGTGTTGGATAGATACGCTGCGATGGACGAGAGGATGTCCGTGTCGCTGCGAGATGTATCGTCGAATCCGGGCGTGTCAATCAAGGTGACGATGCGCCCGTTGAGGAGAAACGGTTTGGACGTCCGTACTTCGGACGTACAGCTCTCCAGGCCACGACCAACAGGCAAGTCGGACCCGCTGGCGAGGTTGATAAACTGTATGTTTTTCGGAATTCGATGATCAGTGGACGCGCGTTTTCTGACTTCCTTGGACGAAAGCCCACGTACGGTTGATTTACCACTTCCAGTGGCCCCCATTACTCTGTGAAATGGGCAACGTTAGGAAAACAAGATGACCGGGATGCGTGGATGAAGATCGTACGCAATTCTGATCTCTTTTCCGCGAAGAGCCATGACGATGTTCTGGCACCGTGACTGGGCGAGTAGTACGGGTTTGGGGGGGGATGTGTACGGCTGAGTTCAGCCGGCGAGACGTTGGAGGGTGTCCTTATATGCCCCGGAGTGCTTCAAGTTGCACCATGCACCCCATTCACATTGCTCCGCGCCGCCGATCGGAGGACGCATGTTGTGGCACGCTCTCCAAAACGACGAGACGTGACAACACCTTTTCAGCGTTTCGTTGATCGGCTATTAGACAGCCACGATGAAACCTGCTGCTCCGAGCAACCCCTGAACGGCGATTTCGCGGGGCCACATTGTAGGTGCCTGCGGTGGACGAGAACATTGTTTGAAGGACGATGTTAGCACCAATACCCCGAGAACCACCCGCTGGCATGCTTGTCCAAGGCTGTGAGAAACATAGGATTGGTGGAGTCCAGCATGTCGTGTCGAGATCTCCATCGACGTCCAAGAGTATGCTACGCGAAAATTGCTAAACAAGACGACGATAAACACGAGGAGTATGACGAGCCAGCTCGAAACGAGTACATAACGTGACGCCGCTGGGTGAATCACCCCTCCTTCACCTGCAATTCCTCCTCAAGCCTGCGTAATTCAGTCTGGTACTCAGACGCAAGCCGGGAGGCTTGGCTCTGCGCCTTTTGCAGCTCGGCTTCTACCTTGTACACTTCTTCCTGCAGCTCTCTTCGCGTCTCCTCGTCCTGGCTGCGCTCAGCGTCAGCCATCTCTTCCCTGAGAGCTTCTAGCTCTTTCTGGTGCCGCGCGGAGAGCTCCGACATCTCCTTATCAAGCTGCTTGTATGCGGCTGTCTGGGTGATATCCATGCCTTCTCCCAACTCTCGCTGGATTTGGAGCACCACGGGCTCCTTGTCGACCAAGTTCTGGATGATCTGGTGAGCGGACTGCCTGGTGTTACCGTGCCGCAGCATCTTCGCTTGCTTATCGAGGATCGGCTTAAAGAAGATGTCCTTGGTGGCGAGTTCCTGCTCTCGGGCGTTTCCATCCTCCGCAGTGACTGTGCCCCACCTATTAGTGACGATGATCACGTTGGGGTAGGCTTCTTCGCCGCAGAGTTCCTGGAACATTCTGAAGTCACGCCGGGCTGAGCCCCCGACCCTCAGGTCAGAGATTCTCTGCATGTAGATGACACCGGCAAGGCGTGCACCCTGCTTGTTGCTGTGGAGTTGGTCAGCCAGTGGTGCATACGCCTGAATGCAAGCATACGTGGTGACCAGGTAGGCAGCAATGAGCTTCAAGACGTCGGTGTCCGTCAAGTTGGTATCGTCGAATCCGGGCGTATCAATCAAGATGACCTGTTGTCGGCCCACGTAAAAGGGCACTGACGTCTGTACTTCGTGGGTGCAACTTTCTACGCTGGCGCCTTCTTCGAGCTTGGATCCCGACGCCAGGTTGATGAACTAGAGTCGGGCCATGAGTGGTCTAGCCTCATCGAAATGAACCAATGGACACACCGTCGTCTTCCCACTACCAGTGGATCCCATGACCCTAGTGTGACTGATAAGCACACCTGTGGGAGGACGACCACGGGCAGAACGACATACGCAATGTAGATGGTTTCGCGGACTGGCGGAGCTAGTGGAGACTTTGGAGACTTTGGCTCCTCGTCGGCAAACTTGTTCAGTTGCTTGCGTCTGGTGCATGCCAAGATTTGGCCCATAGTTGGTGAGTTGTGAGGGAAGAATGTGAACTCTGGCGAGCGAGATATCCGGGACGGAACTGGCGTTTAATGCAGCACGTGTTGGCCTAGTGTTGTATCACATCGGGCCACGCGATGGATTCGCCTTGCGTTGGAGGGGTGCTGAGAAGCGTGGCTTCCATTTGTCTGGTGCTATTGCTGTGATTCTGTAATTCATGTGAACACGCGTTTATGCCGTTGGATGGACAAATGTCTGCGTGCGAGCACAGTCGTTCTGAGGAATGCGACTCTTGGCGAGATTCGGAATGGAATGGAACAGGTTGGGAGGTCGACCTGTTCGAAAAAGAAACGAAGAGGTAGGGGTGGACTGAAGAAGACAAGAAGTTCATGGACCGTGCTCGCTGATAAGAGCGCGGAAAGTTCTGGGGTCGTTTCCAGCAGAACGATCGCTGAGAATGTGACTGTCGACGAATTCGAGAAGAGCTGGAGGATGTCGAGATAGCAAAGATGGATCATCCATGGGGAGGGGTGCGTTCCCGCCTCGCCGCGTGTTCCCCCAGCCCGGCTGCCCGCACGACCAAAACTCCCTCGTCTATCCAGAGTCCTGCGTTCACTGAGAATGCCACGATGAGCCCGGCGCTCGCCATACCGCAAGGCGACGATGGCGTGTGATCTAATCTGCTCCGAAAAAAAAAAAGTGGCCTGATGTTGACGACAACATGCTCGCGCTATAAAAATTCGCTCGCTCCGCATTGTCGTTCTCTTCCCCGTCGGGTCCCATTTTTTTCGCAATGGACATCGTTCTACATTTCTGCGACGAGTATGTTCTCGACAGCGTCTGGGCGCGTCTCGTTCCGCTTGCCGACCCTCTCGCTGACGACCCTCAGTCCTTCCTCGCCGCCAACGCCTCAACGATAGCACTTCTGCCGCAGTCTGCATGGCCGCGAGATTACATCCCCAGACAATTGTTGTCGTTGCTCGTGGTCACACTGATTGGCATCCACTTCCTCTACTTCATTTTCGCCGGCCTTTCTTACCAATTCATTTTCAACCATGAAATGATGCGGCACCCGCGGTTCTACAAAAACCAGATCAAATCTGAAATTCAAAGCAGTCTGCAAGCGTTTCCTGCAATGACGCTCCTGACGCTTCCCTGGTTCGAAGCCGAGGTCTTGGGCTATTCCCGCTTATACGACGACGTGTCCGAGTACGGCTGGCTTTACTTTGCCTTCTCAATCCCCTTGTATGCATATATTTTCATCGACCGTTGCCCACGCTCACACATCCACAGCTTCTTGCTATTCACTGACTATCTCATATACTGGGTCCATCGCATTCTGCATCATCCCACGCTTTATAAGACTATCCACAAGCCCCACCACAAATGGATCAGTGCGTGGCATATGTTCTCTTGTTTCCCATCGGCTGACATACTTCCCTCAGTACCGACCCCTTTTGCATCCCACGCGTTTCACCCCGTGGACGGATATTTACAGTCCGTGCCGTACCATCTCTTCGTATTCTTGTTCCCCCTTCACCGATGGTTGTACCTGGGACTCTTTGTGTTTGTCAACTTTTGGAGTATATTGGTACGATCAACCCCTTTGCTGCACCTGTGACGTCTATCTATCTTAATATTCACCTGCACAGATTCATGATTCCGATATGGTTACCGGCCATCCGCTTGAACACGTCATCAACGGTCCCGCACACCACACGTTGCATCACCTTTACTTCACGGTTAACTACGGCCAGGTACCCACAGCCCTTCTTGATAGAGTAATTCACGGCCGCTAATCTCCTATCAACAGTACTTCACATTGGCAGATCGTGCGGGTGGCTCGTATCGCCAGCCAGAATCGCGCCTTGACCCGTTGCTGGAAGTTCCAAAGGAGAAGACATTATGAGTTCCGCATAGCTTAAGTGCTTTCGCATAGACTGATCTCGAGTACATCTACCTCGGATCTACTAATGTGTATTGTCAACACATGCCCAGTCGAGCCTTGTGTTGTCGGTTGAGCGATGCCCAACCTACATCCATTACTTGTTCCATGAATGTTATCCTACTCCCATCATGTCCAATGTTTAATTCTCGTTGGCGACAGACCACTCGGCCTGCAGCTTTATTTGCCTCCTTGTAAGTATGCGCGTCGCCTGTGCCCTGCATCGTTGAAGAGTCTGTCGATACCTGCCCTGAGAGCGTCATCGACGATGAATTGTGGGCTGTAGGGATGTTGATCGTTGCGGAAGAGAACATGGTGAGGTGCTGCGAATGACATTATGGACCGGTGTGGCGGGAGGATGTTTGGCAACGCGCACTTTGTGAGGATCCAACGCGGTCATCATGACAAAACGCCCTGTAGACCCATTCCCTCGAAACGCGCCCAATCATGCGGACAACCCTCAGGGCCCAACATAAGTGCATGAGTCAGTCAGCGTTGGAACGAGCTCGATGCGCTTGTCAGCGTCCGTTGGATGTATAACTTCTTCGAGGGTGCCCCAAGGCTGCGACGTCATCCAAGGGGTGCGTGCGTGAACGGCGAGGGCTAGCCACGAAGCAACGTACCCTGTGAGATGGGTCTCCAGGATGGCGGCGAACTGCGCCCAGGTTATGCCCAGAGGCGATACCGAAGCATGCGGTACCAGCGTGAACGCGGCGTATCCACCTGGGGATACAATTTCAATAGTGGTGGAGGCGATGAGTGAGATGAAGACAGACCATCGAACTGCCTCTCCATGTCGTCCACGATGGCGGCCACGACGTTGCCCTTCCGCTGGCGGGTGAAGACTGGGAGGCCATACGCGTGGCGTGAGAAGGAGTGCCGCCTCGTCGACTCGCTGCTACTAACCACTACCTTCCCAACCTCTCGGTGCCATGTCTTTCTTTGGCGCGGCGGCCGAAAAGGACGTCGAGGTCCCAGAGCCACCCTCGGATTCCATATCTTCGCTCGCATTTTCCTCTGCCGCCGACTATCTCGCTGTCGGCAGCTGGGATAACAATGTAGCTTGTATTTTCCTTCATATCTCGCCCGCCATTGACCGGCGATCCAGGTCCGTTTGTACGAGGTTGGTGCAGGTGGTCAGACACAGGGCAAGGCCATGTATGCCCACCAGGGGCCCGTACTCAGCGTTTGTTGGAACAAGGTGGGTGCCATACCATGCCCCGTGCCTTTGAAATTCTCTCAGTCATCCAAAAGGAAGGCAATAAAGTGATCTCAGGCGGTGCAGACAATGCCGCACGCATGTTCGACATCACAAACGGCCAACCATCACAAGTGGCGCAACACGATGCTCCAATAAAAGTCGTCAAGTGGATAGAAACACCACAAGGCGGCATTCTAGCTACCGGCAGTTGGGACAAGACACTCAAGGTCTGCGCACACCGCCCATTGATCTCGATCGAGGTGCTGATCCCACCTTTTCACCGTTGGACAGTACTGGGACCTCCGTTCAGCAACTCCAGTTGCCACAGTGCAATTACCGGAACGTTGCTACACCATGGACGCGCAATATCCCCTCCTCGTCGTTGGCACTGCGGAACGTCATATTCAAATATACAATTTGACAAATCCATCCACACCGTACAAGGTCCGTGCATGATGTCACATATCCAGCTGCCCCCCTTTAATGTTGGCGGATGCAGACCATAACCTCTCCCTTGAAGTGGCAGACACGTGTAGTCTCTTGCTTCACCAACTCCCAAAGTAGTGGCTTTGCCGTCGGCAGCATCGAAGGTCGCGTGGCCATACAGTACGTCTCTGCCAGAAGGGCCTTTCTCGTGGTTAACATGTCGTTTACACAGGTACATTGAAGACAAGGATAGCACGTGAGATCCCTCGCCATCCAGGAGCTGCCAGCCTCTGACGTTCGTCGCAGAAATAACTTTTCGTTCAAATGTCATCGCAGAGATCAGACTCCAAACGCAAAAGATCAATCGTTGGTGTATGCTGTGAACGACATCTCGTTCCATCCTGTTCACGGAACTTTCTCTACCTGTGGTGCGCTTCACTCCCACACATTGCAACTTATTTTCGCTGACGGCCTGCTTGAATAGGATCCGATGGAACTATCCATTTCTGGGACAAGGACGCGCGCACGCGGCTAAAGAGTATGTTCTAATAAACTGGACGTGTAGCGACCTGCTCTTACCCCTGTGTTCACACAGCGTTTGAAGCTACGCCCGGCCCGATCAGCGCTACGACATTTAACCGCAATGGCACGATCTTTGCGTATGCTGTCTCCTATGATTGGTCGAAGGGACACAGTGGGATGACCCCGGGTCATCCAAACAAACTCATGTTGCATGCATGCAAGGAGGAGGAGGTAAAGAGGCGACCAAAGAAGTAGATGAAATCGTACTGCCCTTGCCAGTAAGCGTAACTTACCTCGAAGTTTGTGCATGCATGCTTGCTCGGTCGTCTTTAATGTACAATAATACCATCCTACCGCCGATACGGCTTTGCTTCGCTCTGCCGCACACTCGAGTGTTCGAACATCTTTAATTACAGGCCATGGGTTCATTTCAACACGTTGAAATGAACCACTCGTCAGAGTTGACCGGTGACTCCCGTAGACACTTGCGATGCCACCAGGTATAGCTACATGATACATACAGAAGAACGACAAAAAGAAAACATCATGTACCTGCCCGCAGATACTTCGCAACAATCTCCGAAACGCGATCGTCGACTCGAGACAAGACCATGATCGTCTCGTCCTGAAAACAATGCAAAGCAAAAAAAGCATTCGTGATACGGAAAATCAAACGGAAAAAAGGGGTCCGTCCGCTCACCCAGAGTTTGGCAGAAAAGGCCTTGCCCTCGGAGGTGAATACGAAATCGCATTCTTCAGCGACCTGGCAAGAGGACAGATACCGACCGTGCAGCGAACGTTCTTCACCAGCGACAGTGGCGTGGACGAGCGTCTTGCTCCCTTCCTCCGTCGAACGCACGAAAAACACGTTTCGAATCACGGGAAAAACCCAACCCATGTACCACTTATTCTCCACTGAACGAAAAAGGCGCGAGCGACAGTAACCTGGGTTCACCGTGCAGGCAACGACGGGGGTAGGGTCAGGAAGACGCGCTGCGAGCTCCCGAACGAAAACAAGCCCTAAAACTTGAAAAAATGCCCACCAGTCAGCCAATTTTTTTTTTCCCCTTGCCTGTTGGAAAAGTGTATGCATGACGTGGGTGGCTCACGTTTCGTGACGTTGTAGCGAGCGACACTTGATCCTGTGTCAATCATCACTTGGGCATGTATAACGAAGATGGCGGACCTGGAGCCAAATTTCTGACTGTTGATGGTGTCGAGGATGTTGGTCCATGTCTCCGAGTTTTTCAAGCTGCAAGCACCGAGATAATGCCCGAGGCTCGACACGACAACCAAGCGTGGCGTGGAATCTGCAGTGGAAGCGTTCACCAAGTACGGCAGGAGCAGGATGCTCAACAATGCAGTGGACAGATAATTGACTTGCAACCTAACGCGAATAAATAAATAAAAAGACGCAGAAATCATAACATGTACACACATCACCTCCCAACCATCCGGCGTCTGAGTGTAATCGGGACGAAACACGCCAGCATTCGCAATGAGCGCGTTCAACTCCCCATCCCCTTCCGCCGCGAACCGATCAACGAAGGCGCGTACGTTTTTGAACGAATCCAAGTCGAGTGGCCAGGCAGCCACGTTGGGGCCAGCCACGCCAGGGCCTGCAGCTGCTTGCTCGAAGATGGCTTTTTTTGTGTCAAAAAAAAGGGAGTGCGATAAGCGTTCCCAGCCGCGTCAGTCCTCTCACCTGAAAAACGCGTCGCTTAAGACTTGGCAAATCTAAACCTACTTACATGCCCGCGTCTGTTCACACTGGGCCGAGTCTCTGCTCGTTGCGACGAGTAGCCTGGGCCCCATCTTGGCGAGGTGTACCGAAGCTTCAAAACCCAATCCGACGTTGGACCCAGTCACCACGAACGTCTTGGAGCTGACATCGTCGACTGCTCTAGGCAGAAGGAGCATCGACCGTTGCTCGCGGAAAAATCGACGTAGGCTGAACACTGCCATACACATGCAGATATGGATATGGATGGAAGAAGATCAGGGCACGAATGAAAAAGAATAAACTTTATACGATGCGAAAATAATTCAAGGGGTCAACTTTGATTTCCCTGAGCGAGAATACGTACTTGGATTACTGACATGGTGACGTGGTGTGGTCGTCATGGACGTTGAGTGGAACAGCATTTGGACCATTTGGGGTACCAATAGGGGTTTGTTCTGACTGCCGGTCTCTGATGTAAGTGCAGAGGCAGATTACGAGGGGTTTCGCCTTCTGTGCCAAGTTGCCAACGAGGTAAATGGATTGCCTCTCGCTCAAGGCGGGTTGGCGTAATGGTAACGCGCTAGTTTCCGGCGCTAGAGATTCTGGGTTCGAGTCCCAGGCCTGTCGTTTTTTTTAACAACCCCTCTCGCTTCGCGATCTGTGCCGATGAGCTTGACTGTTTACACTCAGATAGTACATACAGGCTACTCTTACACAACTTGAACGACACTAGTGGTACGGATACTTGATCGTTAGGTCATAGCTGAACGTTTTCGAATACAGGAGTCTCAAAGGTGCCATCAGGATCTAAAAATGCGCAGTCAATCCATAATTGGGCAACATGGATGTAACGTAGACTTACCTCGCTCTTCGCTGTAAATATATGCCTTGTCCTTTGCTGCGAGGTGCATGATGTTACTCGCTGTTTCATGGGCCTCGGTCGCGACCTTTGCATTGTAGGATGCTCCAGCACGAACTGCAGCTGCAGCCACATGATACCTCGAAACGTTGTTGCACAGCATCATCTGAACACATTGTCAGTTATGGACCGATAAAGGAAAAGCAACAAAACGAACGTCAAAAGGAGATGTCGTGGTTCCTTCTTCTTGATACCTATTCCCTATCATTACCAATGCGACACAGCCAAGAGAGTGTGACAACTGACCCTCCAATCGTTACCCGTTCGATATTGGGTCGGCCAAACAACAAACCCTTCAGTTCGATTGGATAGCTGTGATAGTTGATGATGATGGGTCTATCCGGAGTGAAAATCGAATCAAAGTCCTGATTGCTGAGTGCGTGTGGGTGACTCCCCGACGGACCGAGGATCATTAGATCCGTCACATTCACGACGCGTACTCGGAGGGCAGGGCTCATCTTGCGGAGGAGGGCTGCTGCTGCGATCACTTCGAACGTAACCTCTGTCCCGATGCCAACAAGGACGCTAGACTCATTGTCAGAAACATATTACAAAGGCAACGGACTCTCTTACACATCTGGACTCACTCCTCCATCGACGCTCGCAAATTTCCAAACAGAGGCACCAGCCACGCAATGCTTCACGGGAATTAGTTGTATGTCATCCAAGGTGACCAAAGCACGTACACGATCGGCCTCCTCCGGACTGAGCCATACTGTGGTCGGCTGCTTACTGCCAACCATGAGATTGATGTAGTTTTTGGCCCTCAAACAGTGCGCCATAGTGGAAAGAAAACAATTCGCATCAGGTGGGAGGTAAACGCGTGCAAGTCTCGGTTTCAGGGCGAGTAAAGCACCAATGAAGGAAGGATTTTGGTGCGAGAAACCATTGTGCTCCTGCCTTGCCCAGGTGGAGGTCTCCAGATAATTGACAGAGCCAATGTCATGGCGCCAATCAGTTTCAAAAGCCTAAACGATGAGGGTTAATGCATTGCAGAAGACGAATGGACAATACGAACCATCTTCACAAACTTGCTATATTGCACCATCATGGTGTGGATGATGCCTATGAAGGCTTCGTACGTTGGGAAGAGGGCCGTCCTTCCTGTAAGTGTGTATCCCTGGAGCATACCTTGACAAGTGTGTTCCGAGAGGATTTCGACGACGCGCCCTCCCCGAGCACGGGAAGCGATGTCCCACTGAAAGTTTCGCCCGGTGACGTCGAATACAGCATCGAGCTTGTTCGAAACTAGCTCGTCGGGAGAGAATATCCTAAAATTGGATGGATTGCTGGAAAACAGGTTTAATTTCGGGAAAGAATGAAAGATATGAGACGCTCACTCTTTAATGACCTCACGAAGAAAGTTTCCTACTGTTTTCATGCAGCTTGCCTCGGAACCGCTTGGGACACTGAATGGCGTCCACTGGGGAACTGCCAGCGGCTGGAAGGCTGCATACGCCTCCTTCCTAAAGCCGAGCCTCTTCTCCTTGACATCAGGAATAATATCCGTGACGTCGTTCGTGGGTGCACCTTCGGTCTCACCTGTTGCACTGTGGGTAATGAAGAGCTCCTCGGGACGGTAGCCGGCCAACCATTGTTGTAATAAATTGAGTTCTTCTTCCGACGTCTTGGCATCGGGAAGCGGTACTTGATGTGAACGGAATGAGCCTTCTACAAACTCTCCATGTAGTTCTTTTGGACCGGTCCAGCCTTTCGGTGTGCGTAAAATCAGCATTGGCCAACGAGGCTTAACGATGGGTTTCCCTGAGCGTGCTGCGCGCTGAATGCGGGAAATCTCGCCGAGAGCCCATTCCATAGCCCCAGCGAGATCGTTATCGATATTTTGCAAGTTGTCAACGATACGAGCTTGGTAGCCGTAACCACTGGAGATGTATTTGTAAATGCTAAACGCACATGTTTAGGATGCATCATGCCATGCTAACCTGAACAGTGCGATCAACTCCCTATCGTCCATACATCCGAAGATGGTACGTTCTGAAATCTTGAACCCATTGAGGTGTAGAATAGGGAGTACAGCGCCTGATTCTGCAGGATCGATATATTTGAACCCATGCCATGCGGTTGCAGTGGGGCCAGTCTCGGCTTCTCCATCACCGACAACGCAGGTCACGATGAGGTTCGGATTGTCCATGACAGCGCCAAATGACACGCTGAGAGCATATCCCAACTCTCCGCCTTCGTGGATACAGCCAGGTGTCTCGGCGTTGATATGACTGAAAAAGGGTCAGCGCCAAAGTGTGGGACTGACGGAGAGCTCGCCTCGGGAATCCTCCGGGGGTGCTGAATTTCGTGATGAGTCTCGTCAAGCCAGCTCTATCACGAGAATAACGAGGCCAGAAAGATGCGAGTGATTCCTCCATCCAAAGACAGGAGAGAATGGCAGGTGCGCCGTGACCTGGATTAGCCAGGAGAATGAGACAGTGCTACACGGACCGCATTCGTTCTCAGCAACAGAAACCAACCTGGCCCTACGACGAGTAGCGCATCGATATCAAACTTCTTGATGAGGCGGTTGAGATGCGCATACACGAGGACGAGGCCGGGGCAGGTTCCCCAGTGTCCAAGCAAGCGAGGCTTGATGTCATCGGAGGTGAGCTTTCTCTCGAAGAGAGCATTGTCTTTCAAGAAAATCATAGCTGGGGACCGCGGAGCTAAGCACGAAAGGGCGAGAGAATCAAATAGGGACTAAATACCGGCAGCGATGTAATTCGCAGCTCGCGTGAACTTGCGGAGGGAGCTGAGTTCATGAGGAGTGAGGACCGAGTCGGTGGCAGCTTGTGCGCGATAATCCAGTACGGTATCGGGGAGATGGGACGGGTCAGGGGGTGGGTTGGGTTGGGCGAGACACTGAGCGGGCATTGTGCAGTGAGAGGCAGCTGCGGGTGGATAGGAGAGATTGCTGGTCCTTTAAATTGCATCTCGAGTCGCATGACTCATCAGCGTGACGCAGACAGTCCGCCTTCCGTGTTGCGGAGATGAGATGGACGTTCGAGCCTTGCCCAGGTGCCAACGGGCATTCCTTATTTGTCGCGGTCGACTCGTGCCTACGTGCCGCGTGATCCTACGATAATCACGCAAAGTTTGAACAACACTGGTACGCTCAGATTCGTGGAGACAGCAACAACCGCAGCAGTGCCGTCGACGAACCCGAGGGGAACCAGGTTGATAAAGG
>QGOH01007991.1:0-11916 GCA_003313155.1 Boletus sp. MG95
GTACGAGGGGGGGAAGCAAAAAGCCTACCCCCTTTCACGAAAAGCTCATTAACACCTCGGACGCAGGCGAAAAAGCAGAAGAAAAAGATAGACCCGGTTACCATACCCCCATCCCGCGACGTGCTCTCTCGATGTCGTTTACACGTTTCGAACTTTGCCTTTCAGGCTGGAGACTCCACGATGCGCAGGCTCGCCCCCAGTTGGCGGTCTCACGGCAGAGCCACGACCTCATTGTTGCGGTCCAGGCGTTCGGCGCTAGAGTCTCCGTGCGCATATGCCTGTGTTGGTGCACGTCATTGTACAGGTGGTGCGACCACTTGCTCCAGCGGCTCCAGGGCTCCGTGAATCCCGGATTCAAGTGCCTGCCATCGTCATACCCAAGCGAGCTGAAGGACTTGTCCGCATGGTGGCGTCCGACGTCGACCCCTTACACAAAGTAAACTCATCCAGACGTGAATCCCCCCTCTTTTTTTCTCCGTTGTTTTATCTTCATATCCATTCCAAAGCGATCCGTTATACGAGAAACGCTATGTACTATTCCATCAACGTCATGACACCCGTTACGCAGAGGGGTTTCTTTCCCACACCATTCTTTGTTCTATTGTCTCTGCTACGCATCGTGAATTGTTCCCCCACAAATGTTTCCATACCATGTTCTTGGAAAGATTAAAATACGCTCTATTGTACCAATCACAATTACGACGAAACCTTTAACGACATTCACGCCCAGGTCATGTCCTATGGTTGTAATATCTTGGTCAGAGTTACGGTATTGTTCTCGTTTACCCTGGCCCTGTAGGCCACTGCGCTGGGGTGGCTGATGGCCCGGGCAATTTGGCATCGAGACTCCCTACGGGCATGGAACCCCACGCTGTCTTGGCGCGTGTACGCCGTCTTACATACCGAACATAGCCATTTCAGGTCGAGATGGGTTTGAAAATGTCTCACCAGCCCGCTCCTTTGCAAAGATGACGAGCACCCAATCCACTCGCAGCATGCCGAGTCGGCGGATTTCCCCTTCAGCACCACGTCATGAGTGTGTGTCAGGTGGTTCTTGACCGCTTCCTTCTCAGAAGTGATCCAGATCCCGCAATCGGCCCAGCGACACTGGAAGAAAGGCGCTTCTCCGGCACCGGAGATGGTCGGGAATTCAACGGCTTCTAATGGAACCGTTAACGTGTAAAGCTGGCCCGTGGATGTTGTAATGTATGGTTGGGGTTGGATTTGGCCCGACATTTCCGGGGACGAGACAACGAGAGCAGGATTGCCCGTGGAAATAGGAGGACCTGGAGAAGAATATGACTGAGGGCCGAAGCTTCCGAACGGATTGAGATTCAGGGTGGAACCAGATAGTGGTGGATGACGAAAGGAGGTGGTGGGATGGCGAAGAGACGGCCCAAGAATTGGATCCGAGAGAAGGACAGGGTCCATGTAGCTCGACGCACCAATGTCGAGAGATGTCGGGACAATCGGCATGGCGATGAAGGGTGACGGTATGGCACGAGGATACCCGACTATATGATCGTCAGATTCGTCCCGGGGGAAGCCAAACGACGGGTCGCGACGACATGTGTGGGCGTCAATCAAACCACTACCATACTGAGCATGCCGAGTCAGAGTCGGCATAGCAACTGTGTGCGAGTCGCGCTCCGAAATTAAGGGATGTGCGCCAAAGCTCACGCTGTAACCGGAAGGAGGTGGAGAGCTGCCGCTAGCGTACAACGGAATTCGGGCTGCACGTAAGGTCGGCGGGGGTGGGAATGGAGGCGAACCAAACTGCACTGCAGTTGCGGACCAAGGGGTGGTGTGAATGGGCAGATCCCCTAGCCAGTTATTCGGGGGATGAACGCTTGGTGTGCGAGAGGCTTGACAGACGGGGTGAGGGTGACTGCTCCGTTCCAATACATGATAGCCACATTTTGATTCGGTACCGGCGCTGTATCGAGAACAAGTGTCAGTATCAATCGCAGTTTGATACTTTGCCTCACTGACAATAAGAACGAGGATCGACTAGACCCATCGTCCATGTGGGTGTAGTGAAAAAACGGATCAGACATGCTGGAGCGTTGCGAACCCGAATCCCCTAGTCGCTCACTCTCGACTAAATATTGGATCAATCTGTGAGGCGATTGGCTGCCATAAATCGCTAGAATATCCTATTATTTGTGAACCACCAAGGATTGGGTGGCCGGATCTAGGACCTGTAACCATGGATCAGGGGTGTGTGAAATGGGGCCGAGCCTCGGCTGGACACTTCATCGAAGCCGCCAGCAAGAGCAGTAGATCAATCTTGCTCGCGACAACGACGCAAAGCCATGCTGTTCCACCTCTTACACACGGGTGGGGAGGATTTGCTGGAAAGGTACGTCACCCTATGAGCCATAGCTGTGGGCTTCCCGAACACGTGGCGCCAGGGTGCGTCGACTGCGGGAACCAGATTGACAGGCAAATGAAATGACTGGAGATTTCGACATCCAGAAATCGTGTGGAAGGTTGAGTTTCTGGGATAAGTCTACATACTTAACTTGCTTACGTCCACCGAAACAGTTCACCGCCGACGTTCAGGGATGATCGACTGTGGGAACCACAGGCGACATGAGGTAGTGTAGAGCACAGCAAGCTTTCTACTAGAAGTCAACACGTCGACGTACCTGCGGCTCGTTGTGATCCATGACGTGACAATCGTATTTTTAGTTCGCCATTCTGTAATTGGGTCATCGCGACAGGAAGCCGATCAAAAAATCCGTATCCTGGCCCCGCCGTCGACCTGCCGGAAATAAATACCTGTCAGAAGTACGCTCAGGTCAATAATAGAGCAGAAACCTCTTTTTTAAAGTGTAGGTGATTGTGGGGCCATGTTTAATCGAGATCATAGTTACCCACAGCCTAGCCAAGTATTTCCGCAGAGCCTCCACGGCAGTGCTTTAGAAGATAAGGTTCCGTGATCAAACCCGCGAAGGTGTCTCAAAACGATAGTGGCAGCCTAATGTCAGAACCTTACACAAGACGCTGCGTGCGAGCAAAACTATGCAGGGCCGACTCCGACAGCGTCTGTAGGAACTGTAGAATATAGCAAACAATTCGCTTCCCTAGATCTCGGGATGCACGAATGACAGATCGGAGTCAATAGGTTTGATGGATAGGGAGAGTGGGAAATGAAGATAAACGAATCGCACCTAATCGTGGTTGCGCTTGGCCAGTCGATGACATGTCAAGAAGCTCTTGAACCCTGCGCAGTTCTTTTTTTTTTTTGATTCATCTCAGTTGAGATGTGGCCGGTCAAAGTGCCAAGTCGATGTTACAGCACAGAAAAGTTGAGTTGGGAGGCAACCCAGCCAAGGTATTACCTGTGAATCTAGGCCATCGGGCCGGACGACCGCTCGCCCATATGTATTCCGAGTTGAACTTGAAGCAAGATGGTCATCGTCATCCGCACAGCCTTGGTAGAAACTTGCGCCCAGCGCCGATCAGTACATGCCGCTGCCCTCCCGATGACCTCCAGCTGGCCCGTTGGTCGCAGTCGAACCCCAAGCTGGAGAGGAACGTTACAGCGGTATTTGTGGATCCGGTTAGCGGAAAAACAGTGGCCGACCGATTATATGGAGATGAGAAACCTAAAAATGAGCGTTGAAAACGCGCGTTTGCCGTGGTCGGTGGTTTTGGTTTGGTTTCGCAGCGTCGTCTCTTGGGCTCGTCCGGGTCTTGGGTCGGCCCACAAGCCTTCGTATATTTGATCCGGACACGACAGGGCTTTATGCATCCATTGATGGATCCTCTGGACGCCGTGAGCGTCGGATTCTCGCTCACACGCCCCGTGCGTTTTTAAGGAGGGGATCGGGATGAAGTTCATATATACTCGGGTGAAAGTCGGATCCTTCGCCATGCTCTTTTTCTTCCTCTCTCTCGTCGGGCTCGCCGTTGCCTGCACCGACAACGAGCTCCACGTCCGCGACGGCCATGCCCATCCTCACGTCCACGAAAGGCGCGAGTACCCGCAATTTCCGCTCACACCCCCATACCGTCCTCTCGTGTGGGGTGACTTCAACGTGCTTCACACTACAGACACACATGGTTGGCTTCTCGGCCATCAGAAGTCCAGCTGGCCAGAACCAAACTACAGGTGAGCTCCTCTCTTCCACGCGACACATAAAGTGCGCACCTCTTCCGTAACCATGTCGAGGCTGATGGCTTGCACAGTGGTGATCTCGGCGACTTTGCAAGCTTCGTCACCCATATGAAACAGATCGCCATCGTCAGTTCCCTACTTTCGATCGTTCCAGAACCTCCTTATACTGACACGCAGAGTAGGACAAGAATGTTGACCTTCTCCTTGTCGATTCTGGAGACCTGCATGATGGTGATCATCTAGGAATTTCTCACTGCGGCAACATTTACCCTCCATATCCCAGGCACTGGCCTTTCAGATGGGTTTCCTCCCGGCGGCGTGGATGCTCACGAGGTGAGCTCTGTCTGCCTAGTTCATGTATGTGTGCGGACTATATGCGCGAAAACAGTCGAACAAATTCCTTGAGCGCCTCCCGTATGATGTAATGACTATCGGAAAGTGGGTCCATCACGGGTTCTGTTGTGGTAGCACTTGTGTGATGCTTATCTCCCGATAGCCACGAATTATATGTCTATGCTGACACATACGACATGTACGTGCACCAAAACACACAGTCTATGTCACACTTACACTTACCGTGTACTTTTTCTTTCAATGCCAACTGGCCGGCACCTATATCTCATGATCTTTGCTTGCATGAATGGTTACACCTTACCCCCTGTGGCTTAAACTCGGTGCTCATATGTTGACAAACCTCGATGATCAACTCAATAACCTCATATACTACGCTGAACTCGATAGGTACACCAATTTTGTTCCTAACCTGAATGGTCGCTACCTGTCTTCAAATGTTAACATCACCGTCTTCAACTCTAATGGCCAGGTTGTAAGTGTGCCCGTTGGCAGTGAGTAATGTGATCCTTGAAAACACGACTCACTCTACTGACTGATCTTTTGTGTAATTTGGATCATAGATCGCTATGTGAAGTTCACGACCGCGAAGTGCGCATGTTTCTCTTACCTGTCCCCGAATACCGTCCTGCTGTATAATGTACAACCCACTGCCTCGATATTCCATCGTCATGACAATATCGTTCTTGTTGCATAACTAATATATTGTATACAGAGGTCGCAGCGTGACATCCCTTGGTGTTCTTTTTGACTTCACAGGCAACTCCGCCAACACCACTGTGCAAACTGTGGCCGATATGGTGAAGGAGCAATGGGTAAGTGCATAATTTGTGTTTCCAGTGAGATCTCTAATATTTTCGACCATTCAAGTTTTCAGAAGCCATTGCAGAGGAACCAGATGTATTCCTTCTGGTTGGGTGTGTTCCATAATCCTCATTGCGATTTTATCTGACATGTATAACCAGTCATATGCCAGTATCTTATGACAACTGTAGGTCACTATGTGGCCGATCTTGCAGCCAATGTCAATGAAGATTTTATTTTTAGGGCCTGTCGTCTTTAATGCTATCCGCGCCGTCCATTCCTACACACCTATTTTGATTTTCGGAGGTCTGCATTGCCGCTTTGGCGCACGAAATTATCCTTGTGTCTAATTGTCGCATATACCCAGGACATACTCACATCCGTGACT
Organism: Boletus sp. MG95; assembly: GCA_003313155.1. NCBI lineage: Eukaryota > Fungi > Basidiomycota > Agaricomycetes > Boletales > Boletaceae > Boletus > Boletus sp. MG95. The sequence goes on from QGOH01007991.1 coordinate 5,670, forward strand.
GTCAACAGTATGATGGAAGGTCAATGGCCCTTGAGAGCGGTCGATACATGGAAACGATTGGTGCGTTAGTTGCCTTGAGGGGAGATTAGCTCAAACTTATCATTTCCACAGGTTGGATGAGTGCGTATCTCCATCTGACTTGGTGTAAGTAAGCGCCACTGAGGCCTAATAGGTGCAGACCTTGACGCCGCAAAGGGAAACACCAACAACATGACATTTACTCGGAGGTATCTCGATCAAAACAGGGTTACCTACCAGGTACGCTGCCAAATTATATCGCATTCTCGGATACGGTGGGACAAGACGACGTGTAGTACCACACCGCGACGTCGAACACGACTTTTGATACCTTTGATGGTCGTTCTATCACGGACGGGTTGCAACAACTTGCTATCGATTTCGATCTGGGTTACCTGTACGGGACTGCTCCACAGGATTACACGATGTATCAGTACGTCTCGACTCAGTGTTGAACCGTTGGAGTAATTAGATTGATGATATTCCGCATAGGAACCCATACCCGTCGAATGGAAGTGTATTGACATTGTTCGTTGCAGAGGCTGCACCAGTTGCGCTGGCCGTCAACAACACGCGTGCAGGGATTCCCAACATCATCATCACCAACTCAGGTGAACTGCGATTTGACGTCTTCAAGGGACCTTTTACCAAGAATGACCAGCTCACTGCCTCGCCGTTCACCGATACGTTCCTTTACATCCCCAACGTGACAGCCAGTGCTGCGAACCAGGTTTTGCCTGCTTTGAACTACGGAAGCTATAAGCGTTCCGAGGTGCAAAACGAACTGTGGGGCCGCGGACACGTTGAGAGTCGTTATCGCCGCTGGTTGGGAGACATGGGCAAACGCGAAGTAGGCCAGGCGACCAACATGACTAACCTGACGCTTGGATATGTCACCACGGACGTGAGTCCCATCTTTCATTCTCCATGCGCGTATCGTGTTTCGTGGTAATTAAGCTATCACATTTTCTCTCGCACAGGGATGCCCCGGTGCTGGCGACGACACACTCCACGACCCGCTGCCCTACTACTCGGTTCCGAACTACATTGGCTCCAACCCCCCAAACGTCACGAGTAGTACCCCTATCGACCTTGTCTTTGTCGACTTTATCGAGAGCACGGTATTGGGGATCCTGAATAACGTTCAGAGCGCGACCAACTACACGTCAGCGGATGTATCCCTGTATACGCCTACCCTGGCTGACGCAGTGCTGGGTCTGTACGCCCAAGCCATGTGGAACTAGGGATCATCATACTTGTTCAATCATCGATCATGGCTATTCCCCGGATGTATCGTAGCGGCGACCGGTCCTCGACCCCTAGATGCTTTCCATTCAAACTATATATCATTACTTGAGAACTGATATCTATTGTCCAGAATCCATAATGGACCCTGTCCACCAGCTCGATCGTGTCTGTCAGCGCTTAAGTGGACAAAGGCACAGACGATATTAGCTCGAACGTGTGCATCGTGAATATGTAAGACGTGGAACATTTGACGAGACCGCAAGCCCATGGACATATATAGCCTTCCTTGTTCATCCGGATTATACTAGACAAGCAAGATCTCGACAGCAAGAAGACCAACTAGGCGTTCACGTAGATCTTGCTGTTGCTGTGCATTACCACTCCCGGATATAATATGGCCCGCCAGCAGGTTGAGGACACTGCCTGGACTCGTGCCAGGATCAACACCCAGCAAAACTTGGTATATTTATGCAATGAACGTCTTTCGTCCTGACTAGACGCGGCTATGTGATCCCAACCATAGATGTTGTCCTTGCCATTGGCCTCCAATATCCGGGAGTGTCAGGACGCATTGGAATTCGAGTAAGGGATCGGCCCTCGGCGAGCATTTCAACGATTGTTTGCCAGGTACTCCTCTAGACGGATCATGAATGAGTAAGGTCGTGATGAGCATCGCCATGTACAGATATCCCACGGGTTGCTGCAGGGTGCCTGGACGTTTGCTACAAAGGAAAAACCCTTCACACCCATGGGAGTCGGGAATGTACGTTGGATTTCGTCTATGAAGGGACGTGAGTCAAGAGTGCCTGAGTCCTGATATGGCATTGTTGTGCGGGCTTAGACGATATGTATTACTAAGCTAGCACACAAGCCGCACACGGCCGAGACACATCCAACATATTCGCTATCGCCCCAAAATGTAGGAATACATATGATTAGCAACACATTCAGTACATCGGTATAATAGACGATGTAGTATAGGGGAATAACAAGTCGTCCTGATTCTTTCCCCCATCATCTCGCTTCAACTCTCACACCTCGTACTCTGCGCAAAAGGCATGAAGGGAAGTAGATATGATATGGGCGAACGTCGATGTTGGGTTGGGTTACTTGCCCTGAGTGTAAGAACAGGAGCGCTGCACCCGACCGTAATGATAAGGACGTTTATATGCGCCGTCTGAGATGTATTCCCAGCTCAACTTGAAGCGAGACAGTCATCGACAGCCTTGGTGGAAACTTGCGCCCAACGCATCGGTACATGTCACTGCTCAACGGGCCCGATAACTTCTACCTGGCCAAACTGGTCGCAATCGGACCCAGGCCCCTCGGAGAGGGTCGTTCCAATCATGGCATCTGTAGATCCGGTTAGTGGAAAAACGGTGGCCGACCGATTATACGGGGTGAGAAACTAAAACATGAAGAGCCTGATGATGGTCAATGGCGGAGACATGAAAACGCACGTTTGCCGCGACAGGTTCAAGATCATATGGACGTCTCTCAGGCTCGGGAGCCCAAGCCTCGAGTCAGCCGACACGGCTGTACATGTGGTTCGCACCCGGTGACAGGGCTTATACTAGTACTCGGTTGTGAGCACATGCCAAACAGCAAATTCTCTTTCACACTCTTTAAGTATGGGTTCAAGATAAACTGCATGTTCTGGTGAAATTCCTTTGCCATGCTCTTTTCCTTCCTCTCTCTCGTCGGGCTCGCCGTTGCCTGCACCGACAGCGAACTCTATGCCCGCGATGGCCATGCCCATCTTCACGTCCACGAAAGGCGCGAGTACCCGCAATTTCCGCTTACACCCCCACACCGTCCTCTCGTGTGGGGTGACTTCAACGTGCTCCACACTACAGACACACATGGTTGGCTTCTCGGCCATCAGAAGCCCAGCTGGCCAGAGCCAAACTACAGGTGAGCTCCTCTCTTCCACGCGACACATAAAGTGCGCACCCCTTCCGTAACCATGTCGAGGCTGATGGCTTGCGTAGTGGTGATCTCGGTGACTTTGCAAGCTTCGTCACCCATATGAAACAGATCGCCACCGTCAGTTCCCTACTCTTAATCGTTCCAGAACCTCCTTACTGACACGCAGAGTAGGACAAGAATGTTGACCTTCTCCTTGTCGATTCTGGAGACCTGCATGATGGTGATCATCTAGGAATTTCTCACTGCGGCAACATTTACCCTCCATATCCCAGGCACTGGCCTTTCGGATGGGTTCCCTCCCGGCGGCGTGGATGCCCACGAGGTGAGCTCTGTCTGCCTGGTTTATGTATGCGTGCGGATTATATGCGCGAAAACAGTCGAACAAATTCCTTGAGCGTCTCCCGTATGATGTGATGTCTATTGGAAAGTGGGTCCAACACGGGTTCTGTTGTGGTGGCACTTGTGTGATGCTTATCTCCCGATAGCCACGAATTATATGTCTATGCTGACACGTATGACATGTACGTGCACCAAAACTCACAGCCTATGTCACACTTACCGTGTACTTTTTTCTCTGAATGTCAACTGGCTGGCATTTACCTCATCATCTTTGCATGGATGGATGGTTACATCTTACGACATACTCATGATTCTTGCTGCATTGTCGTGCATCATTGCCCATCATATGGATCCTGACGATCATGGTGTTCACTCCCACCATCCCAACCTGTGCCTATCCTCTTCGGTATTTTGACGACACACATTCGGTTGACCCCCTGTGGTGTAAACTCGGTGCTCATACGTTGACAAACTTCGATGATCAATTCAATGACCTCATTTACTACGTTGAACTCGATAGGTACACCAACTTCGTTCCCAGCCTGAATGGTCGCTACTTGTCTTCCAATGTTAACATCACCGTTTTCAACTCTAATGGCCAGGTTGTGAGTGTGCCCGTTGGCAGTGAGTAATGTGATCCTTGAAAACACGACTCACTCTACTGGCTGACGATTTTGTGTAATTTGGATCACAGATCGCTATGTGAAGTTCACGACCGCGAGGTGCGCATGTTTCCCTCACCTTTCCCCGAATATCGCCCTACTGTATAATGTACAACCCACTTTGCTTCGATATTCCATCGTCATAACGATATCGTTCCTGTTCCATAACACATCGCATACAGAGGTCGCAGCGTGACATCCCTTGGTCCTCTTTATAACTTCTCGGGCAACTCCCCTAACACCACTGTGCAAACTGTAGCTAATATGGTGAAGGAAGAATGGGCAAGTGCACAATCTGTACTTGCCACGGTATCTCTAATGTTCGATCATTCAAGTTTGCGGAAGCCATCGCAGAGGAACCAGATGTATTCCTTCTGGTTGGGTGTGTTCCATAATCCTCGTCGCGGTCTTATCTGACACGTATAACCAGCCATATGCCAGTATCTTACGACAACTGTAGGTCACGATATGATCGAGGAACCAATGCCAATCAAGATTTGATTTTCAGGGCCTGTCGTCTTTAATGCTATCCGTGCCGTCCATCCCTACACACCTATTTTGATTTTCGGAGGTCTGCATTGCCACTTTAGCGCACGAAATCATCTTGGTGTCTAATTGTCGCATATATCCAGGACATAGTCACATCCGTGACTGTCAACAGTACGATGGGAGGTCAATGGCCCTTGAGAGCGGTCGATACATGGAAACGATTGGTGCGTTGGTTGTCTCCAGTGGAGATTAGCTCGAACTTATCATTTACACAGGTTGGATGAGTGTGTACCTCTATCTGACTTGGTGATACGCGCCACTGAGGCTTTCCAGGCGCGAAACTTGACCCCGCAAAGGGAAGGGGAAATACCAACAACTTGACGTTTACTCGGAGGTATCTCGATCAAAACAGGGTTACCTACCAGGTACGCTGCCAAATTATATCGCATTCTCGGACACGGTGGGACAGGACGACGTGTAGTACCACACCGCGACGTCGAACACGACTTTTGATACCCTTGATGGTCGCTCTATCACGGACAGGTTGCAACAACTTGCTATCGATTTCGATCTGGGTTATCTGTACGGGACTGCTCCACAGGATTACACGATGTATCAGTACGTCTTGACTCGGTGTTGAACCGTTGGAGTAATTAGATTGATGATATTCCGCATAGGAACCCATACCCGTCGAATGGAAGTGTATTGACATTGTTCGTCGCAGAAGCTGCACCAGTTGCGCTGGCCGTCAACAACACGCGTGCCGGGATTCCCAACATCATCATCACCAACTCGGGTGGACTTCGATTCAACATCTTTAAGGGACCTTTTACCAAGAATGACCAGCTCACTGCCTCGCCGTTCACCGATACGTTCCTTTACATCCCCAACGTGACAGCCAGCGTTGCGAACCAGGTCTTGTCTTCGTTGAACCACGTAACTTCGAAGCGTTCCGAAGTGGAGCAAGAACTGTGGGGCCGCGGACACGTCGAGAGCCGTTATCGCAGCTGGTTGGAAGCCATGGGCAAACACCAAGCAGGGGAGCCGAGCAACCTGACGCCTGGATACGTCACCAAGGACGTAAGTCCCATCCTTCATTCGCCATGCGCGTGTCGCGCTTCGTGGTCGTTGAGCTGCCATATTTTTTTCTCTCGCACAGGGATGCCCAGGTGCTGGCGACGACACGCTCCACGACCCGCTGCCCTACTACTCGGTTCCGAGCTACATCGGCTCCAACCCTCCCAACGTCACGAGCAGCACCCCCATCGATCTGGTCTTTGTCGACTTTATCAAGAGCTCGGTGTTGAGGATCCTGAATACCGTTCAGACCGCGAGGACGTACGCGTCCGCGGACGTATCCCTGTATACACCTACGTTGGCCAACGCGGTGCTGGGTCTGTACGCCCAAGCCATGTGGAATTAGGGATCAGATCATACTTGTTCGATTATCGATCGTGGCTATTCCCCGGATGTAATGTATTGGACATGCCCGGCGTGGGACCGGGAGCGGGGTTTATATATACGTTGGATTTCATCTCTGGAGTGACGTGGGTCACGAGTTG
>QGOH01008034.1:0-16477 GCA_003313155.1 Boletus sp. MG95
AAACCGTTTCCCCAGTAAGCCATCGTAGACCACTGATACATCTTATCCGGTGGCATCATTCCAGGGACATGTAACAAATGGTGACCGTACCATTAGGCACCATCCTGAACCCATTTTCGGGTCCCACCGGTCTGACTGCGCCGGACATGCAACGCCATCAGATACTCATGAGCCAGTCTGCTCGGTAAACCCAGCTGTTAAGGCTGCGAGCCTGCACTCCGCCCTGTCGAACGTGAACGATGGACCACTGGTGCCAGCGACTGCGGTCCTTGCAGATTACTGGACCCAGGCAAAACAGTCTAGATGCCGAGCGCCGAACGCGACTTGCTGTCATTCCAAGGTGTGCGGTGTCTTCGGTGTTGACCGGAACCACCGCCCCCAGCAATGCCTTTTATCGAAATGTGCGTCGCCGTCGGAAATGGATCACGGTTGCTTCCTGATCGCATATAAAGCGTCCCCCTCAAACGACGCTCGATCCTATACAACGCTCATCGCCCCATCGACACACCCATGTCCGTGAACATCGTCCTCCCTATTCTCTCTGCCTGGGCGGCGTCCCGCCTGACGGGCCTCCTGGAATCGAAAACACAGGCTGATTTCGATGCCGCCTTTGATGCTACCTTTGCTGCCGACTGTTACATCAACGTCAACGGGAAACCCCTTTCTCGCAATGAATACAAGAGCCAGCTCCTTCAGCAGAGTGCCGCAGACCCCGAAGAAAGTAATGCGCTCGTGAACATTGAAGGTCAAACAGAAGTTGAACTCGGTAACCAGGGACAGCTCGTACGTACGCTTTTACTTTGCAACGTCGTATCGCTGAGGAACGGGTCCGTTGAAACAGTCTGGATTGGTCGGACTCTTCTACACGACGCTCTCCGATTCCAAGTTTCTCGTTCTCGGTGCGCCTACGGAAAGCAGGGCGACCTCGTCTCTCAATCTTGTGTAAGCGTTCTGATCCCGCGCCATTTTTGGAACATGCGGGGGTTAACGGATCTTACAGCATTGAACCTACCGAGAAGAATCCCCAGAACCCCAACTCCCACCTCCGCGGTTACTTTGACCCCAGGAGAGTGATCATGGTCAACCAAGTGGTTGCCGAGTCCACCTACCACGTCACTATTCCCAATACTTCTGTTCGTAAGGCAGCGACTGCGGAGAAGTCGTCTTCCAAGATTGAGCTTGGCCCTGGACCGATAGAGCTCCCGCCAGACTTTGGTGCGAAATATCAGGGGCCGTTTGGGGGTCGCTTTGGTCCTGGTCCTGTGAGACTCCCCCAACAAGGACCTTTCGGCGGACCTGGGCCCGTGCGCCTCCCTCCGAGTGAAACCGGAGCAAAGCCCGAGACATTACCTGGGGATGGCGAATTCGGTGTCGGACCAGTTATCATCCCTGGGGAGACTCTTGGGGAGAGCAAGGCTTGAATAATTTAACGTCTTGAATCTGATCATCCTCTGGTTATGGTTGTGATAGTAGTGTACATTCCAAGGATTCTTGTATTATTCTAGTCATGTACATTCATTTTGTTACTGCATGTTGCTCGACAAGAGTGCTACAGAGTCGATGTTTTCTGTGTTTCGGTGGACATGAAGGAGACACGCTGGCCATGGCATTTAGGGGTGACTGCTCCGGAATTTCAAACCTAGTTCAAGTTACTAAGCCCAGAACACATGTCGCCGAGCGTGATCGCGAACTTACATTGGCTTGGCCCGCGCCAGACTCACCCTTGTGAACGGTAGCACGCCTCGCAACGACCCGGCCATTGGGCTCGACTTGGGCGTCGTCTGGCCCGAGATCGTCGTTTCCAACCACGCCCTCAAATTCTCCAACGCCGGAGTTACCCAACGGGCCACCGACTTCGTCACGTGCATAGGTTGCATGGGTTTGGTCGAGCTCGGGGTCAGAATGATGATGGGCGTAGTCGACCGTTTTCTGCTGCATCTCGTTGATGGTCATCGTCTCGCGGTCCGCCTGAATGGAGTGCGTCGAGGTAAGAGGGTGTGAAGACGTGGTGCGGAGCGGTGTACCTTTACAGAAGCCTCGGAGGCGGTGGCGAGGTCTTCGTTCCATCCGGGGGCATTGTCGATGAGGCCGGAACTCCTCCGCCGTTTCTCTCTGTCGGGCTGGTGGAGCAACGGGAGGGTTGGTCATGTATGCGGGCAATAGAAGACGAAATGACCTGTGAGGCGTTTCCGTGGGTGGTGCTAGATTGATTAGGGGGAGAGTGTGAGATGGACCCGAGAGGGGCACAGTCGCTGCTCACATTGGACGACGGACGGAGGTGGAGAGCCTCGTCGCGGCTCTGGTTGCTGCTGTTGCTCTGAGCGACAACATGGCGAGTCGAGTTTGACCTTGGCTTGCCGCATATCCCCACATTGCATATCCCCTGACGTCATATCAAAAATATTAAAATTAAAATTAACGAATAAAGTTCCAAGCCCTGATTTATTATCTGCCTCGTGTCATCGTACAGCTCTACAATGTAACAACCGAGTACCAATGCATTCTTCACGCGACCAAGACGGCGCGGTATCTGATCCTTCCCTTCTCAAGTCGCGCCATCGCACCTTCAATACCGTCGACACTCATGGGAAACTCCTCGATGATGGGCCGGATGTTGTGCAATGCCGCAAACCTCAGCATCTTGATGTGTGCCCCCCGCGAGCACGGCAAACAGCCTTGTATGCGGATACCGCCTCCCAAGACCGCCATGGCTGGCAGCGAGAGATCCTGTTCTGAGACGGTCACGGGGTATATAGTCCCCCCTGCCTCCAGAATGGGTAGAAACCTGTCCGGTAGCGTGGTCAGTATCGCTCTCCCAAAGAGCGCATGACCTACACATTCCAGTCGGGCAGCGACGAGGTGGTGATGATCAAATGGTCGACGCGCCGTCCGATTTCAAGTTTGCTCACGCCCCTTGTCGCGTAGAACTCGGCCGCACCGAGCTTTTTTGCTTCTTCCTTTTTGCTCTCTGTGCCAGAAAAGACGACGACTTCGCATCCCATCTTGGAAGCAAACTGAATAGCGAGGTGTCCAAGGCCGCCGATCCCCACGATGCCGACGCGGTGGGTGGGTTGAACGTACGTGTGCAGTGGGTTGAACACGGTGGATCCAGCACACATGAGCGGGGCTGCTTCCGCAGAAGAGATGGAGTCGGGGATATGGAAAAGGAATGCAGCTTTCCAGACGGCGTGCGAGGCAAACGCGCCTTGGTCCAGGTCAGCCTCGCCGTACATGGCGCGCTGAGCACACAAGATCTCGTTCCCACTCAGACACCGGTCACAGTGCATGCAACAATTGTGCAGATACCCCCATCCGGCGCGATCCCCGCTGACTCGGCGCGTGAGCACACGGCGTGAGGTTCATACGAGAAAAAAAGGACGTACACCTTGAACGTGTCGACGTGCGCGCCGACTTGTTCGACGATTCCTACACCTTCGTGACCGAGGACCATGTCGACAGACTTGTAGTGCTCGTCGGTGCCACACAGTCCTGCGTGAGTGATCTTGAGGAGGACTTGGTCAGGGGCGAGGTCGTCCTTGTGCCCATGGGACTCGACGAGTCTTCCGGTCGGGTGGCCCTTGTACACGGTGTAATCCAGATTCAACTGCATCGTGACAAGGCGAGTGTGGACTGAACGGCGCGGTATTTATCTGGCCAGGGTTGTGTGACAGCACATATGTCAGAGTTTGAGCCTGTATCGGGTACCCGACGTGTCAGCTGAGTGATCACCGTTGGTGTGCTTGGTAATGGATGCCCGTTCATGTCCAGGTGGCATCGAAGGAGGCAGCTTCCGTCGTACGGATGTTCCCTACGTTGGTGCAATAACACACAACGTCGGACGATAACGCGGTCGTCTCGTCGTGTTCAAGTGTCTTCCAAGCCAAGTTCTAGCAGTTCCCACCCAGTGCTGCCGTGAGGCTGTTCATGCGATATGAAGATCACCGTCACTCGCTTGTTCCTTCGTCTCAACCACCGCACCCCATGTCTTCCCCCTTCCAGACGCCTCTCCCTGTTCCAAGTCATCCCAACATCGCCCCACCCCGTGAACTGACCGAGAAAGAGCAAGCAGAGTACGACCGCGTACTCGCTCACTTTGCCAACCCGGAATATGTCCTCCCAGGCGCCGAAGCGGAGAAGGGTGCGTTGATGGAAGTGGAGTGCATGTGGCTCGTTCGTCTCCACCTCTTTCTCTCACTCGACCCATCTCAACGTGCGTGTCTATGCTAGTCCTACGAGTGCATCCTGCGTTACTTGCGCGCCACCAAACACGACGTGGCCGAGAGCATCCAGCGCCTCGAAGGTACCCTCAAATGGAGGCGTGACTTTGGGCTCTACACGCTCATCACACCAGAGCACGTCGAGCCCGAAGCCGTCACCGGAAAAATGTTCATGTTTGGGTACGACACCCGCGGTAGACCAGCGCTCTACATGTGTCCCAGCAGGCAAAACACGGACGAGGGCCCGCGACAGATCCACTTTACTTTCTGGATGTTTGAGCGTGTCATCGATCTCATGGGCCCCGGCGTCGAGTACGTATCCGCATTTCCACTCGGCTTGCGTTTTTTCTTTTTTCTTTTTTCTTTTTTCTTTTTCTCAAATCTGAATTCCCTCGTCGCTTTCTTTCATAGGACGGTCGCAGCCATGGTCGACTATGCGGACAAGTCCAAGAACGCCTCCTTTGCTACCTCTCGACAGGTACTCAACATTCTCCAAACACATTATCCAGAACGTCTCGGCGCAGCCATCATTGCACATCTCCCTTGGATCCTCCACGCATTCTACAAGCTCCTCACCCCCCTGATCGACCCGGTGACCCGGACAAAGATGGTGTTCAATCCCGTCCCAGACGACGCCGGTCTATGGCGGTCCGCCGAGGCGAGGGACCAAGGCCAGGACGATGCCAAGCTGTTTGAGCTCGATCAGCTCGTCAGTGATAGTTGGTCAGGCTCGGCGTCGTTTACATATGTTCACCAAGTCTATTGGCCCGCGCTCCTGTCCATGTCCGAGACCCGGAGGAATGACATGACACGCGTGTGGCGAGATCTCGGTGGCGTTGTTGGCATCAAGGAGTGGGATGTCAAAGTCCGTGTTCGGGATGGTTTGACAGCTCCTGCCGCCGACACCGCCGACCAGGCATTGTAGAGGATCAGAACATTTGCTGATACCCATCCTCAAATGTATCTTGGGCATTTGATACCATCTTGGATGTGTTCCTAGACGTTTGCACATCAAAATCGCAGTTTTTGTTTCGGAGCACGGCAATATTGAGAATCCATTGCTCGGGTCCAAATCAAAGGAAATTTGCATTGTCGTCATGGTCGTCAGTACAATGGGTGTGCAGCGTTAGGTGAATAATCTAGCAGACGCATCTTTTTGAACGAGTGCCTGGTAAGAGGAAAAAACGATAGGACATGGAAACAAGAAAAGAAAATATTACATTAAAAATGGTATGTACAATCCCCGAACCATTTCACTCTGGTCATGAGTCTTCTGGGATGAACGGTTGTAGTGTCCCACCGAGGCGCTCGCCGTGGACACGGAATCGGTACAGACATGTGTACTCCTTCTTGCCCCAATTATTCTTGATGACGAGCGCTACGACGCCGAAATCAGCGCCGAGATCCTGGATCTCTTGACGCACGGGGAATGTCTGAATGTTGGACGGCGCGTCGATATCATAGGTGAACGAAGCCAAACGGATGAAGGGTTGGTCCGCAGGGAGCGTGGGTGGATAGGCATCTTCGTCAAGCTCTTCTGATAGGGGAGAACCAGATTCTTCTGCCACTCTCACAGCCTCCGCACGCTGGGCAGATCGCTCTGCTCTGAAGACCGCGACCTTCTCAAGGTTTTCCTTCCCTTCTACAAGTCCCCACACTTCCATATCCCGAGGGGCGGTCCGTAGGTCAAACGCAACCTCTTTTGCAACATGATCGATCGTGATGTCGGTGATGTAAGCAGGGAAAGAGAGCGCAACGCCAAGCTGACCAAAGTCTCCGCTCATGGGCCAGCAAAGCCCGCTATGAATGTCTTGGTGTAGGGCCGTGATCGGTGATCGGCCCATCTCGCGCCCATGGCCAGTCATCCAGCTGAGCACTGTCCCGCGCAACGTGATTGGATGCATCTCAAGAGTATGCGAGGTGAGACTCGGTATGGGGCGGGCCCCAGCGGAATGCAGAGCGAGGTCGGCGCGGGAAACGATATCGCGTGTGGCAGACCGCATGACAGCGGTGTCAACGAGGTGGGATATCAGGCCGGTTATGTCGGTTCCATCGCTGGATTTGATGGTAAGACCTTTGCCAGAACTGACGGCAGAAGAAAGTTTGGACCACCATGCTGGCCCCGAGGGCGCCGAGTCTTTGACAGCATTCTTCGAGAATTCGAGGACTTCTTTGACCCCTCCCTCGACATTATCCAGACGATCTTCAAGCAGTTTCAACTTTCTGCGTGCTTCCTGGTCACTGGTCGGTGGGGGTGGTGAGGGGGGTGGTGATGTCTCCCGCGAGGCAGATTCAACCGTACTGAGTTGTGCATGAAGTGCATCGATTTGTCTCTTGATGTCCGAGAGGCCGTGGCTTGCTGATGCTTGGAGGTGGGTCTCCGCCTCCGAGACTCGTTTTGCCTCTTCGCGCACACGCGCCTCAAGAGCGTATATCCTATTCACGACCTCTCCTTGTGCACGCGCCTCAAGATCCTGCTGAGCTCGCGCTCGTTGGTGGTCTAGTGAAAGACCAGAGAGTGCAGATTCGATGTTCTGCAGCCGCGCAACGAGTTCATCAAGGCTCGTAATAGGTGTTTCGGGCGCGTGGTATGGGCGAGGGGAGGTGCGAAAAGGAAGCAGTCGGGCTAGCGGATCATAGAACTGGAACCATGCGAGGTAAATGACGAGCGCTACAGCAGCGAGCCTGGCGAGATATATGAACGAGCGAGGCCCAAGGGAGTATATGAGTGCAGCCGGCTTTTGGTAGAATATATGGACTACCGATCCCAGGATCCACCCGAATATCAAGAATATGACCGATATGATGCGGAGTATCCAGGCAAGGATGTTCAAGGAAAGCAGTGCGGTTCTGTTGACCAGACGGCCGAGGAGGCCGCCAATCGAGAAACCGCGATGGCGAGAATCAGAAGTATCGGTAATGCCATCCACTGCAGGAGGTTCATCGCTCTCCAATATTACATCCAGGCCAGGTTGAGTGTCAGGTAAACCGTTGTCCGGCTCAGGGTAGAGCTTGGATGGTGGAGGCACGGAGGTACGGGGTATGGATGTTCGTGTGGGGGGTGGGACGGACGTGCGTAACTGGGATTCCCGACCTGTAGGTGCGAGCGGTGCAGACGAATGCTGCAGAAACATAAGAAAAGGTGTCAACGGGAAACTATGTAAGCTGACCTGTTCGCTGGCGATGCTGCTCTCTTGATCGTCCTCGGCTTCATCAGCTTCGGCCTCGCCGCCTTTGGATCCCTTCTTCCTTCTTCTCCGCTTGTCGTAGCCAGCTACTGGAAGTGAGGTCAAGGTACCAGGACCAAGATCCTTCTTCTTTATCTTCTTTCTGCGCTTTTTTCCGTCGTCGGAAATCTGGTCGTCTGACTCTTCCAAATCGGACATCGAAGGACGATATGCCTTGTTGTCGAGCGACATCCGGTTACGCCTGATGTTGGCAGAGGCCTTCCTGGAAGCGGACTGTTCGTCCTCTTGAATACGTTGTCGTTGTAGTTCCTTGTACTCGCGGTCTAGATCGTCGTAGTCGAGGCTAGACTCTTTGCCGTTGGTGGTCGCTGCGGAGATGTCTGCGGGTTCGGTTGACCGCTGTCGAAGATAGAAGGAGGTAGCGGTATCAATGGCACGTTTGGATATGTCGAGGACTTGTTCGAAGGGGCTTTTTCCGCGTGCGCTGTTGTTGATGAACTGGGAGTGTTGCTCCTCGGCTTCGGAGTCGGATACATGTGTGAGAGCGGATGCTTGCTTGGAGAGGGGCTTGAGGGAGGTTCGTTGTGCCAGACGGTTGGGGGGAGGTGCCAAGCGACGGTTGGTGGTGGAATGAGTCTCCTTCTCATACTCGACGGAGGTGCTGCGGGGTACGTTGAGGTTGGTCTGGGAGCCAGAGGCCCAGGCATTGTTGGGGTTGTTAGGGACCATGTCGTAGGAAGTGGAGACAGCCTGGTTGAAGGCGGCTGCGATGTTTACGGAGGTGTCCTTGACGGCCCACTTTTCCGGCTGAAGGTTGTTGTTGAGGGACTGGTCACGCTTGAGGCGTGCGTAGCGGACGAGAGCTGTCTCGTCCTGGGTGTCTGATGGGTCCAGATTCGGAGCGGAGTGGGATGGTGTTGGTTTTGGTGGTGATCTGGAAGCTGTTGTCGGCGCGCTTTCGGATGGTCAGCGGACCACGTGCGACGGATGTTTGTTGCACTTACCCGTACGCGTAGGAAGTCGGAATGTCGCGCTGTGTTGTTTGCGGGTTGTGTACGAGATGTCTGGGCTGGAAGTTGTGCTGGTGGTGGTTTTGGCTGGAAGGTTGGTTGAGGAAGGTGTGGTGATCGAGACGTCTGCCTTGACCGAGGGGTGTGCCCGCGAAAGACATGTACTATTCACGCACGAATGACACGTTGTTGCCTCGCGGTGTGCACGGAACACTGGCGGCGTTGTGGACGCACTGCTGCTGGTTGTGCCGCGCGTCGTCGAGAGTGGTGGGATGGCGGAGTCAACGCTCGGAGCGGTTCAATATCAACTTTGTTGTCTCGTATTTTGTTCTCACCGCGCTTTGACCTCGTGCGTGGTATCGAGCTCATATGATCAGTCCAATTCTGAGATACACAATGCGGGTGCTATGTACACTAAAAACCACACCCTTTGTCCATTGTCATCACTGTGGAACCCATAAGTACACGTCCAAGTATACCGGACACCGCCCACACTCACCAGGAAGTAGTCTGGTACCCGCCGCGACACAAGCGGCTCCCCTGCCCGCGGTGCAGGATCAAATTGGAGGCTGCTCGTCCACGTGTGAGCATCCACTCCATCCATCCAGAAAAACAACACCCACAATGTGTACGATAATTTTTCGTCTATCTCCATAATCGCCGCCTGATTACCGCATCTATAGCAGTAATTTGGGGCACTGAAAATCGTCACAACGTTCCGGTCTTGTCCCCAGCTATACCCTGCACGCCATATCAGCCCAGCTGAACAGAAAATAGTATCACACCTCACCCTCCATCACCAGCTGGTGGGCTCGTGCCACGAGCGTCAACCCGTTGTTGTGGTTGAACGCCTCCGAAATGTCCTGCCCGAACGTGTACCCCGCCCCGCGGGGTGAAATCCCCCAACCACACCGATCATCCGGATCCGACCACAGCAGATCACACATCGGTCCTTCGTGGGGCACCTCTTGGACACGATCGATCGACCGAACATGGTCGAGGGTGTCAATCGATGGCGAAAGGCCACCGTGAAGACAAAATATCTATCGAACGTTCAGCAGGCCCATCATAACGAGGCATCATATACTGCAAGACGCCACTCTCTGAGAGTACTCACTTGGTTGTCGATCAACGCGGTCAAAGGGAGGAAGTCGAACAAGTCGGTAAAGAAACGCCACACGTTGGCATTCCCGTATTTTCGCAAGCATTCGTCATAAAATCCATACACCTGCGTGATCTGCCTCGACTCGTGGTTGCCCCGCAAAATCGTGACACGATCTCGATACCGCAACTTGAGCGCGACTAGAAGGGTCACGGTTTCCACCGAGTAGTATCCACGGTCAACGTAGTCCCCCATGAAGAGATAGTTGGTGTCCGGTGAGTTCCCGCCAATTCGGAAGAGCTCTGAGAGATCATGCTGTGCATCAACGACACGGGCACGAGACAGAAGACTTGATCAGGCATAGATCACGCCGCGGAGACGGTACGCACGAATTGGCCATGAATATCACCGCAGACGGTGACTGGGCACCTGACTGGCTGTACGTTGGATTCTTCCATCAAGATCTCCCTCGTCTTTGGGTGTCGGTCAGTGTCGATCGGGGCGCCGTGGCGAGTGTACGCATAAAAACGGACCTTGTCGCAAAGTTTCTTTACATCTGCCTCTGCTAGTTGCTTGCATTGGCTGAGCTGTTCGATCCAGCTGTCAATTTCGTGTTCCATGACTGAGTGTGGTTCAAGTCCAAGTTGTAAGAGGTTGGCCAATAAACCCAAGTCACGTGTCACACCTCATATCAAGAGCCGTCACAACCGCAATCAATGTCACGCTCGCGTCAACTGGACTGCCATGGCCCAACAAGAGGCTGTCTACGCAACCGACGAAGTACGTCGACCTTCTCGGCGTTGAAAAATTCTAACTTCTAGTAGTATGGCAGGCCATTTATTATCCTCAGGGAACAAGCAAAGAAAACAAGAAGTCATGGCATAGACGCCATCAAGGTGTGCATCGTCCCCCACCCGACCGACGCCATTCACATGAACCCGTCTAGTCCCACATCCTCGCCGCGAGAGCGGTTGCAAACATCATTCGCACATCCCTCGGCCCACGAGGTATGCTCCGCATCGCGTGTGCACTCCATCAGTAACTCATCCAGATCGCAGGACTCGACAAAATCCTCATCTCGCCAGACGGCGACATCACCGTCACAAACGATGGCGCCACCATTCTCGGCCAGATGGAAGTCGAGCATCAGATCGCAAAACTCCTCGTACAACTTTCCAAGAGCCAAGACGACGAGATCGGCGACGGCACCACCGGTGTCGTTGGTACGTACTCCACTTCCGACATCTGGGCACTAGTGTTCAACGCTGTTTCATTCAAGTCCTTGCCGGTGCCCTTCTCGAGCAAAGTGAAGCTCTTCTCGACCGAGGAATTCATCCCATTCGTATCGCAGACGGCTTCGACAAGGCATGCGCAGTGGCCGTCGAACAACTCGACCGTATTTCAGATCGCGTCGCGTTCTCATCCGAAAACAAGGAAAATCTGATCAAAACTGCCATGACAAGTCTGGGCAGCAAAATGTGAGCATCCTCGTTCTTTTCTTGTTTGGGGCTCACTTTTGGTTGGCAGCGTCTCGAAAGAGATCAGGCAATTTGCGCAAATCGCTGTAGATGCAGTATTGACTGTTGCGGATATCGAACGTCGTGATGTCCTCTTTGACCTTATCAAGGTGGACGGAAAGGTCGGGGGCTCTCTGGCTGACACCTCCCTCATCAAGGGCGTGCTCATTGACAAGGACATGTCACACCCACAAATGCCCTCGTCCGTTAAAGATGCCCGTCTTGCGATCCTCACTTGTCCGTTCGAGCCGCCGCGCCCAAAGACGAAGCACAAACTCGATATCACGACTGTCGAGGAGTTCAAAAAACTCCGGGACTACGAGAAGGAAAAGTTCGAGGACATGATCAAAATGGTGAAAAACACGGGTGCCAACCTGGTCATATGCCAATGGGGCTTTGACGACGAAGCGAATCATTTGTTGATGCAAAATGAGCTGCCAGCTGTACGGTGGGTTGGCGGACCTGAGATTGAGGTGATGTCCCTTTCATATTTGTATCAATATTCGAGTTGTAATGCCTTTCTCAGCTAATCGCGATAGCTACACATGGCCGCATCGTTCCCCGATTTGAGGAACTCACGACAGAAAAACTGGGCAAAGCGGGGATTGTACGCGAAATCACCTTTGGCACGACGCGTGATAAGATGCTTGTCATCGAAGAATGTGCCAATACCCGTGCTGTCACCATTTTCGTCCGTGGATCGAATAAGATGGTATGAGTATCTGTCGCATGTTCTACATGCTACTGATTATTATTTTTAGATCGTGGATGAAGCAAAGCGGGCATTGCATGATGCTATTTGTGCCGTCCGAAATCTTGTTGTTGACAACAGAGTGGTTTACGGTGGGGGTGCCGCCGATATCAGCTGTTCCATTGCCGTGGCAAAGGCTGCCGACGAGGTTAGTGCCTACAGAGTCCGGCAGTGATTTCTTTGACCGACTTTTATCTAGATCCCCTCTATAGAGCAATATGCGATGCGCTCTTTCGCCGCTGCTCTCGACGCTGTTCCACTTGCGCTTGCAGAGAATAGTGGTCTCTCGCCGATTGAGACGCTCGCCCAAGTCAAAAGCACGCAGGTGACGGAGAGGAATTCCCGTTTGGGAATTGACTGTACCGGCCAAGATGAAAATGGTACGTTTCTGTATAGCTTAGATTTCATGCTTGTATCTAATCCAGTCCGTAGACATGAAGAAGCAATTCGTGTACGATCCGTTGATCTCGAAACGGCAACAATATTTACTTGCTACGCAGGTGTGTGTATTGTGCGCTTCCTGGTCCCTGACTGAACTTGATACGTGTAGCTTGTGAGGGCTGTACTCAAGATCGGTAAGTGGATTGTATCCTCACCACCATGAGCCGAGATTGATGTTGCTTCTTTCAGACGACGTTATTGTTGCGGGTGAAGCTGACGAATGATTACGGACCTATCTAGATGGCTGGCGTACCCATACACTTAGCAAACCCAGTCTTGTAATTGTGCAATAGCAGGGGATGATATCAGCTTGTCCGCTTTCCATGAACGACGACTTGTGTTTCCAACGGATCCGTGCCGTGATGCGGGACCATCTCGCTTGCCTCAGGGCAACCTCGCGGACCTGATAATAAACTCGAATGCCAACCGCGGTGTTCTCCCCTTCCCTGTCCCCTGTTTCTCACTAACATCACCTGCGGGATTCAGGGACTCGACGATGGGTGTCACTGAGCTCCATGTGCTGGGCAAGAACCCCTACAATGCCGAACCACCGTCTCTCGCGGAGCTCACCAGCCATCCTGTCACTCCCTCGCGTTTGGTCTACGCTCGTAACCATTGTATGTTTCTGCCAAACTATGGTTTTCATCTTCCCGTTTCATGTCCCGAGTCTGATTCATCCACTACTGCTCTGTTTGTTGACCCCTGCTCACCTTGCGTTGGTACTACTTGCGAACCGGAATTGGCCACATCCGTAGCCGACATCAAGGACCTTCGGTCAGGCGCAGATCAGTACACAGTCAAGGTCGATGGTGAAATAGACGGCATCAACCAACTCAGCCTCACGTTCAGGCAAGTGCGAGATTCCTTGCCGCAAAAGGAAGTTCTCGCCGCCCTCGTCGTACGTCCACGCTTCACCTCATCCTTCCATGAGCCGACTTACAATATATCTCAGTGCGCCGGGAACCGCCGGGCCAAGATGGCCGAGAAGACGGGGAGAAGTGTAGAAGGTATCAATTGGTCCGAGGGAACCATTGCAAGCGTCCGCTGGGCAGGTGCGCCCCTACGGGACATCCTCCTCCGCGCAGGTGTTCCAGACGACAGCGCATCTTGGGAGGGACTCCACGCATGCTTTGCGTCCAATATCGCGCCGTGCGAGCAAGCTACGTGGTACGGTGGTTCGATCCCCCTGGAGAGAGCGATGAGCAAGGACGGCGATGTTCTTCTTGCGTATGAGGTGACTCAAAGTTACTGCGACGTTTTTTACAAAACCGTGTTGAATTACTGCCACATGGGTAGATGAATGGAGAACCGCTGACCCCGGACCACGGTTTCCCACTGCGTGTGGTCGTCCCAGGGTACTCTGGTATGCGCTGGGTCAAATGGGTTGACCATATCACCGTCTCCCGAACGGAGTCGCCAAACTTTTATCAGGAGCAAGACTACAAGGTCTTGCCAGAACAGGTTCGTACAGCGTATGCGCGATGCTGAATGCCGTGTTGACCATCCCCGTATGTAGGTGACGAGCAAGAAGATGGCAGACTCGGAAGACTGGTGGTCCCAAGTTCCCTCCATGCAAAACCTACCGTGCAACTCCGTCGTGACGAACGTCAAGCGGCTCCGGTCTTCATGTCTAGATGAGTTAACACTAAAGGCGTACGGATATGCCTACTCGGATCGTCCCATCGAGCGTGTTGATATGAGCGTGGATGGCGGCATCACCTGGAAGCAGTGCAAGATCACGTATCAAGAGGGGCAGTGGAGCTGGGCGCTGTGGGAGGGTGACGTTGACCTCGTGTTGGACGAAGAAGCTATTAATGACATGTCGTTGGCTTGCGACTTGGCAGAGGGAAATGCACGAGGGAAACTGAAGGTGACGGTACTCAGTTGTGCCACAGACAGTGCTGGACGTGTGCAACATTTAACATATCCTTGGAACTTGCGAGGTGTTGGGTATTGTGGGGCTGGAGAAGCCACGCTCAATGTGTAGAATATTCATGGAATTGGGTCAGTTGATAAATCGAAATTTGTAGCTCTTTTTGTCTGGCATCGAGCTCTTGTGAATGAATGTCACTTTCGGTATGCGTACTGTGCGGTTCATTGTGCAATAGACTACGGACAACAACTGAACAATGTAACTCCTTGCTGAAGGTCGGTCGGTGGACCTTGGCGTTCGGAGACCAAGTTACGAGTATCATGATCAAACCAAGGCCTCGGGCTCTGCAACCAGTACGGCGCGGTACCCTACTTCACCGCTGTCAAGCTTCTTCATCGCCTCTTCGATGCCTTCCACGGTAAGCGGGAACTCCTGCACGATGGGCTCCACATGATGCTGCGCGACGAGATGGAGCATTTTGACATGCAAGGCACGACAAGAATAGATCGTCCACTGGATACGGAGCCCTTTCATCAGCGCGGGGAAGTTGGGAACCGTGAAATTGTCAAAGGTGAGTGTCATTGGATAAATCACAGCGCGGGCCGCGAGCACAGGTGTAAACCTATCGAGGTCGCCCATCATCGATCGGTCAGATTGTTTCTCTGAACATACAAACACAATCCGACGCTCACTCGGGCATCGCTGACATGGTCACATAGAGGTGATCGATAGGCTTGACGTTCTTCAGCGCGTCCGCACCTTGGGTCACGTGGAACTCGGTCGCTCCCAGGGCTTTTGCCAATGCCTCTTTCTCCGGCGTCCTGGAGAACACGACCACTTGACAGCCTATTTTCGCCGCAAACTGGATAGCAAGGTGGCCAAGCCCACCGATGCCTAATATACCCACGCGTTCCGTTGGACGTACCCTGTGCATTTCCATCGCGTTGAACACCGTCGTTCCGGCGCACATCATGGGTGCCGCGTGCGCGGAGGGGATAGCATCGGGGATATGGAACAAGAATGCAGCCTTCCAGATGGCGTGCGAGCCAAAAGCTCCTTGAACTCTATTGCTTTCCCAATACGTCTTGCGGTCCTTGCAATAGATCTCATTCCCGGTCAGACAGTCACTGCACCGGAGGCACGACTCGTGAAGGAAACCCCAACCAGCACGGTCGCCCCTGTGGAAAATATCTAAGCGTTTTTATCACCAGTGTGAAAAGATGCAACGGAATACACACAGTTTGAAACTCGTCACGGCGGGACCCACCTCTTGGACGACACCAACACCCTCGTGCCCTAGAACCATGTCATTGTTCTTGAAATGCAGGTCCGTGCCACACCAAGCCTGCGTGTGTGATTCTGACTAGAGCCTCATCATCCGCGAGCACCCTACGCGTCTCGGACTGTACAATCTTCCCCTGGCTGGATCCCTTGAAAACTTGAAAAGTATGGCTTGACATGATACAGCTGTGATGATATGAGTGGTGAATACGACCAGTTGGGTTGCGTATGGAACACACCAGCAGACTCAACACCCTAAGAGTCATGCACCGTTTAAAATAATTATCACGGCAGGATATTAGAGAAGATTGATATGCCCGATGCCCGCTGCTTACAATGCACAAGTGAGAAACATGGGACCAACATCCAGAAGCTGTCCGACTGATCGGGGCAGCACATCCTGGAACAATGACAAGATACCGATAACCATCATTGGTGGTTGTAAAGTTGCTCTTAAAGAGAGTCTAGATCCCAAAAAATTAGTACATAGTCATATGCTCAGATAATTAGTGATAGGCACTTATATTGACAGTCATTAGCTGTCACTGGATGTCACCTTTAGCTACTAGAAATCAGTGTCAAAGTCATTGATTTGTAGTGAATGGGGTGGAAACCATGCAATTAGTGCTGATTTCACACTAGCACATCAATGATATGACCCATCAAACAAGACCTCTAGCTTCATGGCAACCAAAACTCATTCACAACGGGTATGGAAATACAGCTATGGTAACCATGAACTACTAACAACCCAAGGAATGCATGCAAGTGCGACTTACAAGATTACATAAGCTAGTCTCCATCTATCAACAAGCACATAAACTCAAGTGCTGAAGATCAAAGGATGAGACCTTTCATAATAGCGATGGAGAATGGCATACAAGGGGGGGGGAGTAGCCTGGGACATATCAAGGGGATGAACGAGACAAAGTTGTTCAGAGTCCGAATTCTGGCGCGCGTTTGTGGCACGCAATGTAGTCACGTGATCAATGATGCGCAACTGCGGGGAGCCCCGGCATGCGCAGGGGTCGATTGGTCGACCTATCTCGACCAATCAGGACCCATCGACCTATAATTCGAACTCCGCTCCGCCGCCC
>QGOH01008043.1:462-19028 GCA_003313155.1 Boletus sp. MG95
TTCTCCTAGAGGAACGCGCTGAACCTAGCATTCTTTCTAGGATTCGTGCGAGTTGATTGCTATTGGTCTGGGGCTCAAGCAGTATCGCTGTGGATGGAACACGAATGGGCAACCATGCAGTATTCCAGTTCGCGGAGATGATGTTCCCTCACACTTGAAAACTGTTCACCGAGTCAATGACGCTCCGAGGCTCATATGCCAGTGGGGTCACTGCGGTGACGAGTTAACCAAGGGTTGCCTCGTTAGACATGTTCAAGAGAAGCATCTCGAGTACCGATGGCCGTGCCCGAAATGTGGCACCTTGTTCACGCGCAGAGGGGTAATGGACAGCCACCGCGTGGCTTGCAGCGGCGCGGCTCGCTGATGGGGACATTGTTAATTGGTGAGGAATTACCTTGTCTATCGACACGGATCATGAGCTGAATTGTCGAGACAGGTTTACTATCCCCTTGGAAATTCTCATTACCCCTGCGACATGTACTGCATGATCTTCATAATATACTGAACCTTGTCTGATATATGTGTTTGTCTGCCACATACTTACACTTGGTTCACCTAAGAAAGGCTCTCCACTGGGCAGTGTGTTGATCGTACCGTGTGGGGACTGCAGCTCCTGGATTGCATTCGGAGCGCGCTGGAGTGCTGTTGGTACTGTGGCTGCCCTCCAAGGAACAGACGCCTACACGGCTGATGACTCCAGTGGCTTTGTTTGGGCGTTTAGTTTGTTGATCAACTTGATACAGCAAGTGGCATAGCAACAAATCACTATTCCTAAGAAGAAACAACGATTGGAGGTGCCAGCCAACACCCTTCCAATATTGTCACTGCCCACCACCCCGCCCTAAATAATCTCTTCTCCTGTTGGCTTTTCAATGCAGGATGGTGTCAGTCGATTTGCCGGCAGGTTCATATCAATCTCTCGGTGGCAGATTGTTAGGAAATACCCAGTTGTATCCTCCCTAGGTTCATTTGCAGTGACCGTAGAATCCAGAAGCTCACTATGGTCTTGTCGGTGTCTCGGGACCTCGGCAACTTGCATGGCAAGCTCTGCGACAGGTAGAGATACGGCATGTGGCATCTCTGAACCATCTCGCGGTGAGGGTCTATTCCGAGTTGTCGGCCCCCCGTGTTGGCTGTTGTCCAATGATGACGATGGTGGTTGAACTGTTGAACTTCAACCCAGCATAGATTTCCGGTAAGCCCTCATCAGTCATCAATCATTTCTCGGTGGCAGGTAATCGAGCGTTTCCTGGTTCTGACAAATGTAATGTACACTCTTGGGCTCAGTTGCAGTGAAAGCCGAACGCCGAACTCTACTATTACATCCTGTTAGTTTCCCGGCCAGGTTGGCAAGCTTCACAGAGCTTCCATGGCGAAATCACTCAGGTTTGCTGCATCGAGCGGGAAGCGTCTAACGATACTGATGCCATGCGCGCCGTTTGTTCGTTCTTCCAGTGCCTTTCAGCCTTATAAAGGTAGGATGGGAAGGATCATTTTTCATCTTCTGTCCCTGATCTCCATCTTTCGACCATTTCCTTGCAAGAGGTTGGATAAATGGATAACGTTGACGAACAACTACACCGGCTCGGGCAGTTTCTTATGAACAATCCACTCCCCTGGGAGTATGAGAATCCGACGAACATTTGTCGGTGGGCGTAACTCTTGATGCTGACCACGAAACTCATGCTGATTTCCCTGTCCTTGCGATTTTGACAGTCCTTCATGTGCTGAACGACCACAGAACTTACTTGCCACCACTCCACCTTTCTCTCCATTGCCTTCTCCCGCCACCGCGGAGCGGTTCGCAGTCTCCACAGGACATTTGCCATATGGAAGTTTGCACACTCCCAGTGCGACGGGGACTGTGGACTTCAACATGGTTTCCAATCCCGGGTTGTGTCAGTCAGAGCGGAACGGGGTGAACTCCAACGTGACTCACCAGACTCACACGCCCGTTCCCCCGTTGCAAAGCCAGCACCGGATACCACATGAATTCCTTTGTGGAAGCTGGACTCGTGATTTCGAGCCGCATCCTGTTCCACCTGTTCCTTCCACCATCCCGAGCATCCCCCAACCACTGTCCCCGATGCCCACCCACTCTTACCCAAACCTGGGACAGTATGACGCATGGACACGACACGTTTTAGATGGGAACGTGGACGCATGCACTTCTTCTCCCGATGGGGATACGGGTCTCTCCGCCTCGGGCTTCCTCGGTGCACTTGCAGATTATGATTTCCTCCCCGACGCGCGCGCCGATCCACAACCGTCGATCGCGCTGACGCGCGATGCGCTGCCATCCATCCAATCTGCTGCGTTTCCGTATAACGAGGCAACACGTGCACCCTATCGCCAAGCTCGACTTTTTGAATGCCAGTGGCTCACCTCCGACGGCGCACTCTGTGGAATGCGCGTCAACGCGGACAGGCGGAGCGTCGTCGGACATTTACAGCAAACCCATGGTATCAGAACAGGGGAGGAGAAAGCGCGTGAAGCGTGTCTCTGGGAACAATGCGGGACGATCTTGAATAAAGAAAGCCTGGCGCGACATATCTTGACGGTGCATCTCAAGGAGAGAGTACACTGCGCCGACTGTGGGCTGTTCTTTGCTCGCGAAGACTCTCTTAAGCGGCATCTCAAGGGAGGTCAGCATCAGGTGCCTCTAGACAAGAGTACGGCGAGACAACCGTCACGAAACCATGGTGGGTTTCGATGATCATGTCCCCGCACGAAGAGGACTAGGACCACTGGACGGTCATGCGACCCATGTATTTTGTTTCAAGTTCTTCTACTTTACAAGTGTTTTTTCTCGGCCATGTAATACATCTTCTCGTAATTATGTGAATCTACGGTCACGGCGATTGGCTGGTTCTGCCTCCTGTTATCACAGAATAAAAGAATGGGCCATAAACCCCCTCCCACTTGAAATGTCTCTCGCTCAGCATTGGGACCCGAGACATCTAGCATTGCAGAGCAGTGGCAGACTTTGCAATTCTTTCGTTCCAGTGACATAAACACGTATGCTAAGCTAATTGTCCACTAATATTTACGATGAGCTACGCGACAACAACCAAACGTCGATCACAGGCCAAAAAGACAAGCAACAAATAACAAGAACGATGCACAGTACGCACGACAAGATATACGGAGGGCGATAGCAGGTGGTGGATCCTACGATCCATATCAGTACGCATGAATATTATCTTGGTGCGCTTCTGGTGATATCGGCATTGAGGATGACTTGCGGTAAAAAAGACGGATTAACGTGATCAGGCATTAAACCATGACACTGAGACCTCCCTTCTCATCAGTCTTGGGGACAGGTAACCTTTCCGAGTCCTTGACAGGATATGGGATGCGCCGACACTCGGCACCTTCAGGGCGTAAGAGATAGACGATTAGTCATTGTCATGGATCAACTAGGGATACTCACAATGTCGGTTCAGAGCATCCATGCGAGCAAAGGTCTTGTTGCACCCCTCGCAAGTGAAGTGGCGGCGTCTACAATGCAACTGCTCGTGGCGTTCGCAGTTATGCTGTCGGAAGAAGCGCTGATCACAACCAGGCCATTTGCACTGGAAAGGGCGTTCCCGATTGTGGGACCTCATATGACCTGATCAGTTGGTTAGTATATGAAATAAAGCAATGTATTCGAATTGAACAACGCACCCTTCAGGTTGAAACTTCTCGTGAACGTACTACTACAGCCTGGCACAGGACACAAAAAGTTGGTGTCTTGCTTCCTGCGACGATGACTTGCACCAGCTGTGCGTTCGCTCGTCACTGTCTGCTTCGAGACGGCGATTGGACCACCGTTGTTGGGTTGGGGAGGATCCAGACGGAGCATCGAGGGTGGTCGGCTGGTGAGTGCGACGTTGGGAAGGTCTTCATAACGGACTCGCGGGCTCGCGGACGGACTGGGGTATGGACTTGGGCGGTTGGAGGACAATGCGCTCCAGGTCCCATCGCCACCACCACGTGATCCAGAGGAGGCACTGAGAGAGTGGCCGCGAATAGGCACCGTCTCTTGTGGGTACAGGAACCGGGTATCGATGGATTCCTGTTGAGATGAAGGGGGATAGACTAGGGAAGAGGTCATATCCTCTGAGCGGGTCAGGCGATCATCGCCTGGACGGCCGCTATCAGGCTTGACCATACAAGGATCAACAACGGAGGAATCATCGGGAATGGGGTGGGCTGACAAGTTGGCTGAGGAGGGGCTAAGGTTGGCTTGAGGGGTAGAGGATGACAGGGTGTCAGCAGCGATGGGTGGGCGTTGTTCCTGTTGTGGTTTGGGAAGGACTTCTTCGAGAGCAGAGTCGTGGAGAGCAGAACCTTCAATGGGGTTTGAGAGGGGTTGGATGTGGGAGGCTGAGGCGGGAGAAAGGAAGAAAGCAGGGTCGACAATTTCTAGGAATAGCGTTTGGAGTTCTTCGGCTAGGGCGGGGGAAGAGCTGGACTGACTCTCCGGAAGCACACCACGCATCGTCTCCACCAGGTCTTCCTCCACAGGCTCCGCGTGACTTCGACCAACCTCGATCCGTGGGTGCAGTGACCGATCGGAACACATAGAACGCGAGATGGCTGTTAGGGGTCGCATTGAGGATGATCGTCTGTTCATGAGTGTAGAGGGTGCTTTCCATTCGTAAATCCTTTGTGTACTGCTGGTGAACGTATTTTGTGCCTGCGGAATAGAGCGACCGAACAAGAAGTTCCAGATTCCACCTCTCCCGTCACGCGATCCAGGAGCGGCTCCATGGTTGCCACCATCGAAGGCTGTGGTCCCCAGTGAGTGGGGATGTCGGACGGGATACTGTTGAGAGGGTGAATATGGGAAGGGGTAGATGTTGAGTTGGTCCTGTCCAATAGAGGTATTCAAGAACGGAGGGGATGCAGCACCAGACTTGCTGTGCACAGGAGGGGGGAGTCTTGGAAATACGGGGTCGGTAACCGAGACATCAGGGTTTACAGCCGAACCACCTAACACAGCAAAGGTTGGAATCCCAAGAACGGAAACGCAAATACAAACGAGACAGTAGCAATAAACTCACTTTGGTTGTGGGTTTCTAGAGTATATTGGAAATGACCGGCTTGTGAAGCCGCTTCATTACCATGATCATCCTCTGGGCCACTGTGCGTATGGGGGTTCCGCGGTAGAAGTGGAAGAGTCGATGGATTGCTGTCTGGGATGAACTGTGGATGCTGGGCTGTTTTCGGAGGTGACAAGCCTCCGACGACTGGTAACTGATCATGCTGCTGATTCGGAGCTATCACATGGAAATCCTGAAAGGTACGAGGGACCTTGAGGGGAATATCGTGCGAAGACTGCTCAGTGGTAGGTGGTGACAATAAAGGCCCGCTCAGAGTAGATTGCGGACTGCTCTTTTCCGACGACACTAGTAGACCGAAAAAATGCTGCGGCTGAGGGTAGGATCGTAAAAAATCTAGAATGGAGAATACCAAGTGTTCAGCGGAGGGTCTCTCGTGAACAGGCAACCAGCAATGCTCTATGAGATCCCAATGTTGGTCATCGATCGGATGGGATTGTGGCCGGCGAGGCTTATGGCCTTTGGCCAAGTGAAGCACAATAACTACATCACGTCGAAACTCTGACCATGGTAGCTCACCAGACAGCACCTATATAGTGAGAAGAAAGGATTCTACGTCAATAAAACAAGATATACCTGAAGGGCGATATTTCCAAAAGAGTAGATATCGCTCTTGGTTGTGCAATGGCGCATTTCTTCGGGATTCGAGAAAAAGTACTCTGGCGCAGCCCATCGCACAGCACCGGGTCGCAAGGTGGATGCTTGGAGGTAAACCAGAGCTTCTGGTATTTCTCCAACAAGGGAAGCGTAACCAAAATCGGTCAGTCTTGCATTGTATTTTTCATCGAGAAGCACATTGTTCTGCGATACAATGAGGCATAAAGAGAGAAGGGTACGTCTGCCAGACTTACGCAAGTGAGATCTCCGTGAACAATCGAAAGTGAATGGACTGTGCGCATTTTTGTTCACCGAAGCTTTGTAGGATGAATTGATCGACATACGGTACTGTAGTCCATTGGCAATACCAAGCAGCTAGCGACATACGGCATAAAGGCCCGAAATGGAATGATAAAAATTACATGGACTTACAAATTGAAGCCGATGGGCGACTGTGAGCTTATCGTCATACTTCAGCAAGAAATCCTGCAGAGTTCCATTGGGCATCCATGAAGACACTAGAGAGGCGTTTCCAAATCTCCCAAATCCAGATACGGTTCCTAGAAATGGAACGATGTTGGGGTGGCTTAACCTCTTCCAGATGCCAAGCTCTCGACGTATCATCTAGAATCTAGCTAAGTTAGTTGCACCATCGAAAGAAAGGTAATATACCCTGTCAGACCTGCCACTTGTGTCTTCCTCTTCTACCGTAAACTCAAACCGAAAGGTTTTCACAGCAACCTGGGGCCAGATTCAGGTGTTTGGGTAAGACAATAAAAAGACTCGGACCTCCTTCACTCCACATTCGCTGTGGTATTGGCATCGATAGACATCGCCGAAGCTCCCTGCTGCACAATACTGATTGCCGAATTGTTTGATTTGTCCAGTGAGATCCGGTGGAATAGAAGCATGAACATGTGAGCTAGGAGGGTCCTCGAATGAATATGATTGGGACAAAGGAAGGGACATCCGAGCGTATGATGTGGGGCTCGTCGGCGGTATTAACCCTAACCCTAGGCTTCGTTCGTCGGGAGGTGGAAATCTGGGAACAGGCTTACGATGTCTGGGAATGCCCTCTGTTCAAGAACAGTCATCTTCGGCCTCTCCCCTCGAAAATGTCCCTCATGCGCTACTGCCGTTCTTACGTTCACAATCCCAGAACACGTTGACGCGCTTGTACCAACGCCCATCATCATGCCTGTCGATATTTCGGTAGGTCTTGTTGTCCGAGCGGGGAACGAAGCGCTGAAGCGCCGCAAGTCTACTCGGACCTGTAGAGCGCCAACTCATCATGAATTTGTTATGGCTAGAAAGCGCGATTCCGATGAATACAATGTCTGCCTGGGTTGTCCCAGAGGGAAGAAAGTCAGTGCCACCTCGCTTTCAGGCGACAAGATACTCAGTGTTCGTGTTCGTGCTATTTCAGACTGTACGATGACGCTTTGGCGGAGATGATCGGACTGCATATCACTCAAAATTCCCCAGCAAAACTCGCGCTCAGTTCAACTTTCAAATCAAGTCTAAGGCAGGCCGTTACGGGAGGGTGAGTGTGCAGAATCCTGAGATTATTGTCGACTGAAGAGTGGCATCTAGGGGTACTACCGGTAGTTTCGGTGTACCAGCAGAAAAGGACGACAAGAGACACCCCACCGCTATCGACACTCTGGATGGTTATGCCTTGGAACGGTGGGAGGTGGGTGGTCAGGTCTAAATCTCAGCATACACTCACTCTATGTCACTTATTCAGACTATTCTTCACTATATGGTGTCATCTGGCCAAGGCCAACTCCCAACGAAACCCTCGCAAGGCGTTTTGTATTTACTCCAGCGTAGCGAGTTGATGAAGAGTGTTCAGTGAGTCTTCAACCAGATTGCACGGTAACCATGGAACTCATACATTTCCAGCGGTTCTCCCCTTCAGATCACCTCTTCAGGATTCCAATTTCTTCTGCACTCGCCGCATGATCAATTGTGGAGTCTCTTGCTTCAGTATTTGCACATGGCAGAAGTATGATTGACTATTTGCACACCTCTCGTCTTCTGACCGTGTGTGCACTAGGAAAGACAAATGGACCTGGTGGAGGTTCTCAGCTTTCTCTTCATGCTTTCGACGATGGAGCTCGGGCGCGTGAGTCATGTCATTCTAGTTGTTGTCACTACTGACCTCAGTGAATACCATTTTGATACTAGGAATATTCCACGGACCCACTGAGTGAAACGCAAAGGGCTATGCTGGAAGACCTTCGAGATTACGGACTCGTCTGGCAAAGAAAGGTCCAGCCATTTATCCTTCTTTGCAAACCTGCCTCATCCGATCTCAGGCGTCGTCCAAGCGTTTCAGTCCTACGCGTTTGGCCACCACCTTAACCTCTCTTTCGCCTCCATTACCTACTTCGAGTACTTCGGGAACCACTCGGGCAAGCTCCGGGGGATCTGTTGCGCTGACTACGGGGGCAGGACAGCAAGGGTTTATCATCTTAGAGACGAACTACAGGATATATGCGTACACTGGTAAAATGGTCATCGCAGCCTCCTTCAATCACGCTTACGTGTCGACCCTTAGACAACCCCCTCGAAATTGCTGTTCTCAATCTCTTCATCACAATGAAGTACCGTTTCCCGAACTTGGTGGTTGGCATGCTCACACGTGAAAGCGTGCGGAAAGCGTTGAGCAATGGTATCTCCGCAGACCAGGTACGTTAACAATTCATTTCAGGGCATCAATATATACGCCGACTGCGGCGTTCTAGATCATCAGTTATCTAACGACCCACGCTCATCCACAAATGCGGAAGAATGTAAGATGCTCACTAACTGCGTGGCTGTAGCCACCTCACTCACGTACGTCATGCACAGAATCCCCTGCTCCCCGTGACGGTTCAAGACCAGATTCGGCTATGGGAACTGGAAAGAAACCGTTTAAAATCTGCGGAAGGTCCGTTCGCACCGCGCCGGCATGCGCAGCCATATGCTTATGTGTACGGACTCATCCGTCCCTATGGACAGGTTTTCTCTACAAGGACTTCACTTCGCAAGCCGATTATGAATACGTATTGTCATACGCCAAGCAGTTAGGGGTCGTCTTGTGGGAGAACGCCGTGAAGCGGGCTTTCTTTGGAACCCTGGAAGGCCACGCAAATATTAGGGGATTCATTGAGAGGCGGACTGGTGGGGGTTAGCCTAGTAGTAGTGTTGGCGTCGAATGAAGACCCTGATTCTTCCAGGCGGTGTATAGGCGATTGAATGACTGGACACGAACACTACATATCACTCGTGCTTACGGGGCTCCGACCAGAAAATCCACAGGGTCAGGATCAGCGCGACTCGTTTAAAGCAACTCCAAGGACCCGAATACCCGAGGCTCGGGATGACCTCTTGCGTTCTAAGCGCTACATATGTTCTTCGGCAGGCAAGTACCGCCGAGATTTCATCAAAGTTTGGCAGGACGAAACAGGCTCTCGGCGATTGTTCAATCTATGTACTGTAATTAGCTACTGTAAGGTCATCATTAATGCGCAGCGGCAATTATGCAAGATACAACAGAGATACGTGCACACCCAGTCGTAAATACCCGTGTCATGCAAACATAGATGCTGTGTTTACTTCATCTTCCTGGCAAAGAACGAAGCCACCCTCGAAACCGACGGCATGCTCGTCCGTTGCGGTGTCTCGCCAGCGGCCAACAAGGCTACGTTCATGAACGTAACCCTTGAATATCCAGCGGCCAGTGCCACGATATCGATTGTTCATCTGATCCGTGATAAGGCCTTGGGAAACGGAAAAAAAAAAGAGCTGAGCAAAAACGCGAGTGACGTACCGGAATGCGAAGGAAGACGACCAAACCGTCCCAAGGCCGAATTCTCCCAATGTATGAGTAGTAACCCCAAGCTTCGCCTTGTCTTTCACACGTCTACACCCGAGCGTCGATGGAACGGACGGGGATAAGAAGGGGAGAGAAAAGACGTACCTCGCCGGTGATGATAATATCCTGTACACCGCTTGGCAATTCCTCGACGAAGTCTTCATATTCATCGACGTCTTCCAGGTCTTCTTGCATCGCAGAATCCGATTCTTCTTGCCGGCACCACTCGCGGTCTAATCCGCTCGACAGCCGCTCAGAGGCACTGGTAGAATAAGGGGACCTGCGGTTGGGGTGGTACGTCTCGTACCACGTGTTCTTGCCTGTGCTAGGATCAAAGATTTCTAACCCGTCCTGGGAGTCGAGCGGAAATAAATTATATGAGCGAACAACGGTGCGTAAACCTTACAGAGCGGCGGGTAAGTTCCAAGTCTTTGGGGAACCATGCGTTAAAAATATCTTCGCCGAGACCATCTCGGCGTGGTGGAGCAAGAAGAGGGTCGCCGAAACAATGGTGTTCTGCAAAGGAGCAGGAAACGCTCTCCTGGATCAGTTGCACGCTAGCAGCAGGTATACGCCGATCCACAGCCGCATTAAGATGTGCAAACAGATCAGGAACCTATTTAAATTGTCAGATGAGCGTTATGGTGGAGATTGAAACATGAGGTTGACCCACAAAGATGCGGCCATTCCAGTTACCAACTAGCGTGCCAAGAGGGTAAACAATGCCTTTCAGGGGTCGCTCTACAGCCGACGGTGTGTGGCATCCCACCAAGCGAAACCAGTCCTTGTCAAGCTGTTCACTGGCGATGCGCTGGTGATGCTGGAAGAAGCGGGTACGAGTATGGTAATGAAATTCTCTGACATCTTCCTGCGTCAGTGCAGGGGTTGTGAGACCTCGAGCAGCCGCCTCCTCCCGTGTCGCCGGGAGAAGAGCGATGCGTGATGGAAGTGGAACCGTGTCCTGCCAAGCTTCTTGCCGCACAACGAAGTTCAACAGAGCGGCGGACGTAAGCGGAGGTACGGCGAGCTTAAGTTTGTGGCCAAGATAGTGAATTTGAGTGACGAGCGGGAGAGGGCCAGAGAAACCAGCGAATTCGTCATGTTCTTCACACATAGGAAGGTAAAAATAAGTGTCGGGAGCAAAAACTGAGGGATACTGGACATGGAATGTTAGCACCCGTATGGAAAGAAGCATCGCTACACTCTACCTGATAGCCACGCACTAAAAATGGGAGAATTGCATTCGTAAGTGCGGTACGTACTGCCATGGGTTCGGCCGCAACTCTCTCTGAATGCTTATCAGAAGAAACGAAAGGTGATAACGGAAAAGGCTTGCCTTTGCTACATGTCATCCAAAGGAGCCACACGGCCAAAGACATACCCTCTGGATCTGATAGACATGGTATGGAGCGACCGTTGCTGGTTGATGGAGGTGAGCTCCTTAGAGCTACCACGCCGAGAACCCAGTCAGACAGATTTGCCCAACTGCATAGTTGCCTTTCGTTACGACCGTCATTCTCAAGTAGCATCAAATACGCCTTCCACAGGGCTTCTCGGTCGAGGCGAAGGGAAGGGTTCCCGTGCTTTATGTGTTGTAACGCGATGAAGCGGCTACGGAGTTCTCGGGCTAAGCAAGGAGCGGATGTCCACCTGTCTGATAGTCGGCGCTCGATGGCTTCGCAGTCGAACTTGTGGCGAAAGATGCGCGCGTATAGTGCGCTGTTGTTGGTGATGGACAAATGGTCGTACAGCGTACGGGACGTGAGTAAAAGCGAAAAGAGGTTTGCGGGGGGCCCTAGGAATGGGTCAACGGCCAGATAGAAGGCAATGTCGTCGAGAATGAAGGGGTAATGATAGACGAGTGTTTCGAGGGTAAAAGAGGAACGCGTCATCGTGTGCGCGGTGAATGACAGGGGAGGGAGTTTGAATGGGGAGAATAGCAAGGATGGGACGGCAGCGGTGAGTTTTATTTAAGTTGACCTTGAAAACGCCTGAATCGGAGCGAATATGGGTTTGATGATAATCTACATACAACGTTGATCGCCGCGAGCTTCTCATCCTTGGCCGTCAATTGGAGAGGGCCGTCTGAATGACCGAATCATTACGAGAAAGCGGGCATGGAGTCCCTGAAACGAGGTCAACGTGAAGCACTTCCGAGACCATGGGACTCGGTGAGACGTACGTTGGCGAGGACCTTTGACGGTCTCTTGTTATGCGGGGTCCAGATCCGCTGTAACCATGTATGTTTCGTGTCAGAAATGACCGTGGACGAGTGTTCGTACTCGCAATCACACGGACCGGCGGTATTCAAAAAAAGGAAGGTCGCCGAGAATAAGTTTTTTTTTTTTTTTCTGTTCTTTTTTTTTTTTTGTTTCTTTTCTTCGTCTTCGGTGTCTCCCAATTCGGCATCTGTGAGTTGCTCTATGCATAGCACTCACCTCATCGCATTCAGGTCCCGAGTCCCTACAACACTCCCACAGAGAAATGGCGGTGACAGCCGCACGGGCGCACCTTCATATCCGCGCAAACTATTCATGCCGCGGACTGCCGTGTCTGCCCATCATTCATGTTCGCCACAGGCACCGGGGAATACATTTCGTCTCTCGCGTTTCCATTGGAACCGTAGTCAGGTGATCACACAAGGGAACTTTAAAGACTTAAATAACGCAATCATCTGGCGCCCGATGTGGGACAATGGCGACTTGCCCTCCTGTCCCTTTCAGAGTTACATAGACTGGTATGACATTGCTCCCAAGCTCACCATTCAATGCCTCGCGACTGTACCAGCGGCGACACCAAGGTGCGTCTGTCCAGGACTGTATTGTCACAGGCCGGTTTCATGTGCCAGCTCAAAATGCCAACCCCACACGTATCTGCCGCGTCATTTCTGTGACCGTTTCAGTGCGTCCCCTTCACCGCTTACGTGCGGGAAGCCAATTATAATTTGGGGTTTGAGTCAACGCCATCGGGGGGCAGGGGCATAGGTATGTTTTGTTGTAGAAACGACTGCGCGCGCCCTTTGGCTATAGTCGATCCATCGGCAACTGCAGAGTTTGCTTCACGCTTCCGCTGATGTGACCCTCGGTAGGTGGCCATGGGCGTTGGCGGAACCTGATCTGCAAAAACCGTTCGTCAGAGGGTGAGCACTTAATAGTATATATGGATTCAACGTGTACCTGCGCCGGAATGGGCGCTTTTGCTGGAACTATTGACCCCGAGCAAAGATAAGGTCCTCTTGTTGTCAACGTGTCGGCGGTCCACCCGCCAAGAACCATGTGGATAATCATCCAAGGCTCTTCAGGGGTTAGGTATGAGCCTGATGAGGCTCGTCGAGGACAATGTCGGCAGCGCGTGAGACTCCGATCTCGGCTGCTGATCGACTCGCTGTTGTAGGGCCAAATGCCATCACAGTGACTGAATCGAAAGGGGTAGCTGTACCATAACCAAGTATTTCCGTCAGTACGAGATGAGATGACAGAGGCGAGTGGCGTCCTATGGCGTACAGGGAGCGGTTCCAGAATGGAAGCTGAGGCCTCAAGTACCGGGCAAGTTTACGGAGCCCCTCTCTTCCGCAGAAGTGTTTGGCATTATTGCGCACAGGTCCTTGATGTGAGTGCGAATGGGAGGCCTCCCTGACAGTGAAGCTCTTCTCGACACATGGACCAGGTTCACCGCGCACTGCATTCACTGCAGTTGCCCAATGGAATCGATCCCCTCTCCTAGTGACCGTCGGGTTCGTTGAGCTTCGTTCACATTTGATGCATACATGACATCGTCACACAGCACGGAGACTGTCTTGGCATAGGCGGAACAGGAGAACCGTCCGCTTCCTCGAGTGTAATAGGGCGTGTTGGAGCGACGCGACGGAGGAATGGCTGGAATGTGTCATGCGATAGAACATGCCCATCCCCGCATCATTCATCCCCGCTCGCGATCCGCTGCCTCTCTGATGGAACCATGTGAAGGGTGAGTGGATTGCGGGAGAACACCCCGGATGGAACTACACCATTGTACGGAGACTATTTGTTGAGTGCCACGGGGATGTTTGGCAGCCCACGCTGCCAGGGACCGCTGATTTAAGTTTGCACTCTAGAACCAGGGGCCAAGGTTTCGCAGACACATGACGGTGTAGTACACCGTTTCTCCTTCAAGGTTTCACTATGCTAATGGGGCTCTTGCTGACAGCTGTACTCATTTTTACCAGCGTTTCGGCCGATTGCGTCCCGCAAGACTTGTCTTTGTAGAAGATCTGAGCTGGGAAGAGGTATCCAATCAACGTTCGTGATCTTCGCCTACTGATACAAGGTCATAAACATTTCGAGTCACGCCACCCGATATATGGTCCTCAAATTATCCATTATGACAGATATGACAAACCTCGCTGCCAGGGAGGGCTTATGGTCCCGGCCATCTCCAAATACATGTTCGTAACGTTATCGCTTGGTGACTTTCCACAAACCATTTGAGAGTTCTAATTGGAGGACAACTGACAAAAAAGGAAACTCGACGAGCGTTCCGTGTTATTCCTAATGGGAATGAAAACTCGCGTTTTCCGTAGTCCGGAATTTGCTGATGCCCACTGCCTGTCGGATTCAACAGAAGGGTCATACCTGGCGTATTGACTCTGAAACAAATACGCAAACTTTGGTCCACTGCAGGGTTGAGAACCCAGACCCCTGACATTGGAGTTCAACAGCTCAGATAAACACAAAGTTAGGTTTGCTAATTTACACGGGAACACGCGTCTCGAACACGATCTCGATTGCTCTTCCGAAACCTCAGGCCTCAGGCTTCAGAGTCGGTGAGATCGGAGTAACCTCCATCCGTCGTAACGTATATGTACGCTTGGTGCAGGGACATATCCCCCTACCCAAATCATCACATATCTCGACTGCGCAGATATATCATTTCGAATGGCAGAAAGAAGGGGGTGGACATTTGGATCCCCGTTGGGTAAGAGTTTGCTACCGAACTCCGTTGACAATAGGGATGTAGCCCTCGTGACGGACTGGGATCCACTCCCATACCCTTTGCAGCGAAAATCTCAGTAAAATCTGAGCGGGCCCTTTATTACAGTTTTTTTGGCGGGCGTCGTTATGGTGGGGTGTTTGAATCGCATAGCCTCGACAAGCGGAGCCCATGCTTCCAACAGAACGCCACGTCGTGTGCAATACTTGACTACGTCCGTCCGCGTCATAGACGGGTATGATCGACCTGCATGTTTCGCAGCAGGTGAATGCCGTACGGGTCCAGTTTCAGACCGAGGACCCACCTGATTCACTACTGGGTCAAGTAAACCCTTGCCCAACAGCTCCACCATATGTCGTGCACCAAAGTTGCCTATCCCGATACTCCTCAGCTTGCTCTCTTTTTTGAGGGGCGGGCTTCCGCAACGGCTTCCCATCCCTCTCGGCGCATCTGTGGTCCCCTGAGGGGGGCTGTGAATGAGATACAAGTCGATGTAGCCCAAAGCACACTCCTTGAGGGACTTGTTGACCGCTTTGACCACGTTGGTCATACCATTGTTCGATTCCATCTTGGAGGTATAGAAGTCGCTGGAGACGGTTGTCGTTGACGAACCCGCGGATGGCACGCCCACACCTTTCCCCGTCGTCGCACTAGCCTACGGAGTCCTATGGAAGCACTGCTGACATTGCAGACCATGAGAGGGAGAGAACTCCGAACTATGAGCACTCACGATATGTCGGTGGCCTGCCTAACTGGGTGGGTACTTTGTCAACATCCAATGATTCGGACGGCGTCGTAGAACAGGCCGACCCGAGTACCCACCGCAAGTACCGCCTTGTGACCTTCATCGTTCATCTGGCAGGTACCTAGATCCGTGTTTCGGGACAGACGCCTTTTGCACCCTGGCTTCCATCTATGTACCGAACCCTAAGAGAGGGATCTCATTCCCGTCGTTCAACTGTGGTGTTTCTAGCAGCGAATTGCTTGTCCACGAACTACCATAACACTCACTTATACTTTAATTGCAGCGTCAGAGCTGTCATACTTGTGGAAAAGATTTGAGTTGTTTCGGTCTGGACGAGCTCAGTTCAACAGATGGCACATGTGCCTCGTCTTGAGACCCTCGTAAGCTGACCCTCACAAAGATAGCGACGACGAATAGAACAGGTCACAGAGGTAAGGACTGCACAGACGAAAAGCAAGGCAAAAAGAGTGTATTATCATCCGACTTTTGGCTTCGTCGAAAAAAGTACAAATCTCATGTTATTTAGGCACAGCTGTAAAATTGTACAGGTAGAAATACCACGAAAGCATCTGTAAAAACTTGGTTAGTGAGACAATATTCAATAGCACAAATGTTCGCTGCGCCACGATGGATCAGACATCCAAAGGAAGGTCCTTGCTGACCCTCATCGCGCCGACCTCCGCTTCCCGCTCAGCGCACCACAAGGCGGCCCACACTCGGCACATGCTTTTGGGTTCACACGGCGCGAGGGGGAATATAAGCGTTCCGCACTGGGGGAGTACTCCGACTGGAGGGCGCTAGAGTGGAAACTGCGAGTAAACGGAATACTTCATCACACCAAGTGGCGCAGCAGAGCAACGTGACACAACCGAAATAAAAACTCACCCATTTAATGGATGCACCGTCGATCTAGAGGGTAGTCGCACAGCACCACCTGACTGGGTAGGATATCAGTAATGAACGTTTGAAAGCAGATCAATGATAAAGTGTCAGACAAAATGGCACTGGCAAGTACACTGTGCGCTCCGGAGAGCGCTGTTCGTTGCGAACGAACTGCTCTGTTCCTCGGCATGGTCGTGTAGGACGGGGAAGAGAATAAAGTCATCACAAAGAAGAAGAAACCCGAAAGGTAAGCGATACTTACACTGAGGTTCAAGATGAAGAAAATGATGTTTGGTGCGATGAAGAAAATTTATACGATATTTGTGGCATGGTCTGTGCGCAACGATTACATAACCATCTTTATAAGCTTCCTGTCAATGCTAGTGGGTGGACTTCAACATCAACGACGACGAGAAAGTGATCCCCCCCCCTCGATATTGAAGCTCTGATGTCTGTGGTGGACTCTCCGATACATCGACCAGTGATCCCAGAAGGCCGACGTCACTCACCGGATATCATTGACGTTGATGCGCTCGATACCGACGGTATTGTTTATGTTGGCTCAGCACGTCCTAGCCAAAGGAGGCGTGTTGGAGAGGAGGGAAGGGCCATTCCAATAACCACGGAGATCATCCATATCTCTGACAGTGATGATGACAACGAAATTCAATTCATTGGCCATAACCCTGCTCGACCGCAACCCCCCCTTGGTAAGTCCTGCATCTTCCGTGCGAAACACAGCCTTTAAACTGGATAACAGCCAGAAGAGAACGCATTTTTTCTCCTCCACCCCCTCCACAAGTCGGTGGCGTCCCCCCGGTACCACCGATCCCCCAGAGATTCCTGCCATTGCGTCAGCGACCCCCCGGATTGATCATTCCCAACGAAGATCCACTCCCGTTCGAGGTTGACTTGCGACCTTCACCTCCCGCTGAACAACCACTTCCAGTTGCTGCCGCTCCATCTCATCATATCCCATCCATGGGCTTTGGTGGCGCGTTACTGGCGGGTGTGCGGCGAATGATGGGCCCTCGTAACCCTTCCCAGCTTGAACGCCGTAATAGCTGGGGTGTTTCCGGATCTTTCATTATGCGGTTGGATCCCTTCGACTTCGCTGGC
Organism: Boletus sp. MG95; assembly: GCA_003313155.1. NCBI lineage: Eukaryota > Fungi > Basidiomycota > Agaricomycetes > Boletales > Boletaceae > Boletus > Boletus sp. MG95. The sequence goes on from QGOH01008043.1 coordinate 17,744, forward strand.
AGGGAGGAGGAAGACGAATTGTTCGATGGGCTAAACGAGATAGGTTTCCTGGGTGAGGAGGACAACGCTTTCGCCACTGGAAGAGTGAGAAGTCAAATAGAGCGAGCATTCAAACGACGCGATCGCGAAGCGCAGGTCGAGCCTGATTACAAACCAGATTACACCCACCCAGACCAGCCATTGTCTGGTTTCACATATAATTTCCTCCCCCCATCACCATTCTCTGTCACCGAGGAAGTCGACACTCCTCCGGCGCATTGGGCTAGCGGTAGTGACACTCAATCACGCGAAGTCACCTTGGTATGTGCTGCTTGTCGTGACCCTCTTGTTCTTGGAGCCTCCGATGTCGGGGAAGGTCGCTCCAAGCGGAAGTTGTGGGGCTTGCGCTGCGGCCATTTACTTGATGGAAAATGCATTGAGAAGTTGATGGAACCTGCTCCACTAACTTCCGACACAACCGGATCAAGCAGTATCAGAATGACTGCAGAACCGTCCGAGTACCCGCCGTCATCGAGCCAAGATACCATGGTTGTTGATTCCGATGCCGGTTCAGTGCGGTCGCGGTTACGCCCGCGTCGTGGTATGGCAGGAGTGTTTCCCTCGGCCACCCCCTCAAGTGGGCGCCGTGGTGCTACCGCTCGGGCCCAAGCAACTCACCGAAGTAATCGCAAGGGTAAAGGGAAGATGAAGGCTCCTGCTGTAGAGGCTGAACACGAATGGAATTGCCCGGTCGGTGGGTGCGGACGCCCCCATCTCAGCCTGTTAATGGACGGTCGATGGTCGATGGATGAGAAAAGAGGTGCCATTACAGTGTTCGTCTGATTCCGTGGTGAGTTTGATGTACGTTTACGTGTCCTAGCGCTGGATATGCATATCCCTCGAGATGTTGTAATATTGTTGCATGGCGCTGTTATCCCTGTAGCATAATTTATTATCACACACGTATTGTAGCGACGGGTCAATCCCCTAGAACTTTGGCGCTTGCAGTATCTGTCTCGACGAATGAGACACGTACTCGGTGGACACGAACTTTCGAAGGCAGGGTCGTATCGCTCGATCCCGCATCGATCGTCGCTAATTATTGTAGGTTCTGCAGTGATTCTCGTGATGGCCAGACTAAACCCCGAGGGTTCCAGTGGGGACGAGGAATGCTTTGCTCGATAACAGCGACCGTGCGAGACCACATGTTCACAATCGAAGCAACGTGTCTGTTGTGTTTACACGCGATCTATGGTACTCGCTTTCCTGCCCGTAATTACTATCTTAACTCGCTGGGCACGCGCAC
>QGOH01008067.1:0-15417 GCA_003313155.1 Boletus sp. MG95
CCAGGCCTAACCCTAAGGGGATTAGAGAAAACATGATAAAATTGTTCAAACAGCACCCAGAGGTGGGTTGTTTTCCACAGGGGCTTCCACATCACCGACAGTGTCCGACCCATAAAACAACCGCATCACACGGAAGCTCACAAGCCCAAGTAGCACGAGAATGAGACATTCGACGCCGAGCGTCGCGACAGTGGGATATTCTCTCGGGCTGAAAATCAGTACCGCGAGGGCCGCGGAGAAGAGTACGATTCTAGAAAGGTGGGAGTAAAGTGTCAATATAGACCCTACAATGCATTGAATGACCTACGACCATGTGAGGCAGGCATTCGGGAGGCTGTGCATGATAGCAAATCGCGCCATTCCCCAATTCTTCTGACTCAGTTTCAACATGACTTCCGCCTGTCATGGCCGACATGAGCGCTACGAGACATAATATCTCCCATAGGAACGCACCACAGGGTTGACATCCATAAGTTCTGGGTCACTGTACACGTTCAACAAGGCAAGGGAGGACACGATAGACGCAATCGTTGAAACCACTGAACAATAGATGATGATTTGGGTCGAACTTGCAGGCGAGTTTTGAAGGACAACACCGGGAACAGCGAGGAAGCTAAAATTTACAGCAAGCATCACTGTAGACTGCGAGTCGTGAGATTATTGGCATGCCTTGCGAGGGAGACTCACAAAGATGGTATACCGAGCCAACTCAGTCGTGAGCCTGTCGACGAAATCCTTCCAACGATGCTGAATGACAATGCCGTCAACCCAGACTTGTTGCAAACGAGAAGCATGTTCGTTCAGTGACCAAAAGAGAAACACATTGATAATCTTGAATGCAATGCTATGATTCCAATTCTGTTGTCCAAATAATGGTGTATCTGCGTCCATACGTGCGTACGGCTGACCACAAAAGTTGAGGAATTGATTTTCAGCTAATATTGTATTCAGGAAGGCAGGTTATAAAAAGTTCCCTGTGACACTCACTGAAAAACGCCATTAGTCGTGCTTGATGTGATATCAGCAGCATTTTCGTGACATAACAAGGTGGAGTTGCACCAATGACCCAAATACTGTACGGATTGGGAATTCCGTCATCTTCACTAAAAGTCAGCAAGATCGAGGAAGAAACCAGCTGGGAAAATGTACTCTTGAGTGAGCTGACGAGGTCTGAGAGTGCCATAAGTTTATCTTGTGCAAACGGGCTTGTGGAGGAATGAGCGGTCATCATGTCTGGTGGTTTCATAAGAACAGTGGGGGCATTTCATAAAGGGGATGTACCGGTCTTGGCAAAATTGAGCATCCCTGCAAGCTCTTCAAAGACTCCATTGGGAATGATACGGTTGTGGGGGTAGTATTCACAATGCGACCTCGAGCCCACGTCACACACGACACCCTTGTGCCAGAGTCAGTGTCAACATAGACCGCAACAAGTACAGACATACCTGAAAGCCTAACAGCTTACCAGTATCGAGTCTCAACCAAATATTCTAACCACAAGTCAGTGAAAGAAAGTAATGGCAGATTAAACGTACTGATATGACTGAGTCCAGTGATCCGTTGCAAGTCGGTATCAAGATCGTCCCGCATGTCAATTGGATGGACCCAGAAGAGAAGGCGGTGTCTGTGGTCAACAAAGTAATAATACCAACGGTTACTATCGTCCACATTCAGGACGACTTCCGTGAGCTCATCCAGGATAGCATCGCATTGCTGGTTTGCTTGCTGGATGAGTCTCACGGCGTTAAAAATAATTTCTTTCTCGTTGCGAATGACATCGCTTTCGGTAAATATACGCTTGAAATAGGTCCATGATTGGGATGCAACGCACATGAAAATGAACGTACTAATCCTTCGTGATAAAAGAATTGAATCCCTTCGGGATGCACGTGTCGCCTCCATCCATCTGGGAGTAACGGTAGTCTGTTGAGAACTGTCAAGGGATAAACAAATCTCGTTCAAAAGGTGAACTTACGCAGACAAGAGTGCCTGTTGCCCAGCTGGGATGATACGATCGCAGTTTCTCGGACTAGGTTCGAGAGTGAAAAGTAAGAGAGGTAGGGACACGGAATCCCAGGTACCCTCACCGATCTCTCCTGGGCTTATAGCGCTGTGATCCGTGTTCAGGTGTTGCAGGGAGTGGGTGAAATTCGAACTGATCACTCGAAGCGTCACCCTGATACATTGATAGTGCATTCTGCCACAAAGTGGGGTGCGCAGGCAGAGCCGCAAGAGTTTGGCTGTCGTTCGCACATTCTGATTCTCTCGCGAGATTGTTGTCCGCCATGGGGACATTGTTTGCGTGCAATCGAATTTGGGACTCGCCGGTGCGACGTGCAAATGCCAGAGCCAACTTCCAAATTAAAGCAAACCAAGGTCGGAGTGCGAGCGCCATGCGTTCAAAGGACCAACGGAGGCGAACGACATTTGAGAGTAGGAGTCGAAACAAGCGTGAGCTTATTGAGGTCATGATTGCCAGTTGGTCAGCTGTATTCGGTTGGTCCTATGGGGTCGGCGTCGGCCACCGGAAATTTCCTACCCAGGGGCGAGCAAACCCTTCATCCCCGCACTGCCAACCTTCAGTGCCAGTGAGTCTTTCCCTCGACATGGCCCACTTCGAATGGGCATGCACGGTATGTCAGATCCATTTGCCTGCCCCAAGTACCTCCCCCACTCATTTCTACAGCCAAACTACTACCCTATTTCATAGCGTGCCCTCTACACCAAACGAAGGACTCAACGGTGTCTGTGTAGGCCATGCTTACAGCTGGAGACTGGGCATGCACCATCAACTCGAGTCACTGATGTCCTCGGGAAGACTCGAGTGCATCCCCTCGTCATTGTTCCGACAATACCGCACTGCCCTTCCGTTCCCCCGTCATTTCTCGCTTACGTTTACCAATCTCCATCGACACATTGCAGATCGCGAGCGCCGAGCTCTGTCCCGTCATTTCCGAATTCCTCCGGGAACGAACGCAACTCCGAACATATCACCTCATCCCACCAACGGACGCCCATCGCATCGGGTTCGACGCCTTGGCGTGGGGCGTACTTCCTGCGCTGCCCAGCTTGAGTAATTTGTCCATCACATATCCCAGGGATTTATCGCCTGCGTTGGGGGGGGGGGGGGAGTTGGTCCCGCGGACGGTACACGCGTTCACGCTCAATTTGTCGTCTGTGGTTACGGGGGACATGATGGCTTTCATCAACGTGCGTCTTTTCCTGTCATTCTACCTCCCTCGTCCCTTCTCCTTCCTCGTCGTCTTTTGTCGGTCTGAATGTCTTGTCGCACGGGTGGCAACTCCGTACTATACGAGCATGCCTCCGCTGTTGCGCTACATCGGCACCACCAATATCATGATCCGTCCTGTCTTGAGTGTCGCCGAACACGGGTTCCCAAACGTTCGTGTGGTGCGCATCGATGAAAACGCCTGGACGGCGACAAGATCCGAGGGAGACGGATTGTTGGAGGTGGAACAGTGGTCATATCGAAGGGCCAAATATCATCGGCGGTGTGGCTCGAGTCGTTGGAGTGCGCAGATGCGATTTGGAGGAGGGTGGATGGGCCTCGATATACCATGCGCCCCACTTATCAAGCTTGATAAGTGGGGCGCATGGGGTACAATGCTATCTCTCTCTCTCGCTCTTGCTAGAGTGTGAATTGGTTAAGGTTTCTTTCTTGGATTATTATGTTATGTGAGTACGGGCGACTCAGGTATATAAAGTAGACCTTGGCTCAACCCGATGCCCATGTAGAACGCACATCCAAATGACCGTGGAATCTGGCGGCAAAATCACGAGCTACGATGCTAATTCAGACGTTCTTGATCACCACCATCAACAAGGACAACCTCGCCCTGCCCCCTTCAGAACGCCGCTGAGATGTGGTTGATGCGACTCGGACGTTACTCGCTAACAAGCTGACTTCGCCTGGAGGTGACGTCGTGCACGTCGACTACTAAACTGGGTTTACAAGCGGCATGATTGAAGGCGATTCGAGGTCGATACGAAGCCGGAGTGCAAGGTCGGTAATGAAGTCGGTATTCTTTGTTGCGGGGGCCATCTGTCGGAAGGCGGATGCGTTCTTTGGTTGATCGTATCAGGTCTTGGTATGGTGACAAAACGAGGCCGTCCCCGGCGAAGCCATTCACAAGGACCTCCGGACCAATACAGACGAGCTCGCGACCACCGTGGCGAGCAGTGGCGCCGTCATCGAAGAGTTCGATATATCTAGAATGAGACCGAGTGAGTGATTGCTGATCCTAACGGCTCCGGCTTATCCCGGATCTTCGGGGAAACGAAGAGATCGTAAAAAGACGGTTCTGAACACTGGCAACCTCGGACACGTCGTCTCCCTATGTTTGACTGAGGCGATGGTGTGGGCAGGGTTAGCTCCAGTTCGTAATGCCCTCGTTCACTGGATGAGACAGATGACACTGAACCGAGACTCGAGGCCAAAGAGACCTGCAGGGTCGGTGTGTTTTCCTTTGTCAATGCGTGTCGAGAATGAGATGCGATGGAGTATATGTCGACGCTTAGGAGGAATGTCACGTGGTTATGACAGTGTGGGAGTTGGCTTTGAGTGAGCGAGCAGAGACGACGAGCTGGCAATCGATCAGCCCCGTCTCTTTGATGGATGTCAACTCAAACTATGGCTCCGTTCCAACTGCCTATCCGTACGAACGAGACCGTTCTTGGTATGAAAGAGACAGACTGTATGTATTCACGTCTTCCCATCTTCCTACCGCACCCAAGACAACAGGTCCCACACCTTTTCTCTCATATCCACCTATCTGATAGTCCTTTTTCGTCCTCTTTCTCTTCCTTGCTAATACTCATGTTCAACTTCCACAGAGAATACGAACTCACCGTCAGGCAGGAGCCCAAGCAGGCCCGCATGTGCGGGGTCGGTGGTGAGCCTGTCCCTTACTCCGCAGGTCCATCCCTCTCACCCACGCTGCCAGCTGACCGTCGTCCCATTGACCCTCCACCCATCATTCAGCTTCGTGTCATCGACCCACACACCCGTCAACCACCCTCCCCTGCAAATCCAGACCCTGAAGACGCCGATCCAAACTATGCCCATAGCTTCCTCCAGAATCCCTACTATTTCATGTTTGCTAGTCTCGCCAAACCGGATGACGATACAGAATTGCATTGGCTCAAGGTCCGTCTTTCCACGTTCCCGTCACCCGCTCTTTTTCATTCCATCCCTCCCTGATACAGGATGGAAAAACACGATGCACTACTGGCTCAGTCGTTTCCTCCCTATACCATCTCAAAGATACCGAGAATCGCAACGAAGACGCTGGATTTTTTGTATTTCCGGATCTCAGCGTGCGCACTGAAGGTAGCTACCGTCTCAAACTCAGTCTCTTTGAAGTCGTCGGGTACGTCCCCAGCTCCTTTCTCCTGAACTCTCCCGTCCCTGATCAACCCGCACAGTAACACCGTTCGTCACTGCAAATCCATTTATTCGGCTGCGTTTTACGTCTACACTGCAAAAAAGTTTCCAGGGATGGAAGGTTGGTTGCGTCAAGCGTGATGACTTTGTCTTATCTGACCTGTCCTGACTTTGTTCTCATTTTGTGCTTTGCGTTTATGTCGGCTTTCGGATTCACGCGACCCCCTCCCCCTTCACTACATGTTTCTCCAAAAAAAAAAACATGCACACACAGAATCAACCCCCCTCTCCTGTTCCCTTGCTGACCAAGGCATCAAAATCCGTATCCGGAAAGACATCCGCGTGCGCAAACGTCCTATTGCAGCACTTGCTCCACCGTCCGATGGTGGTCCACCCAACACCAGCGAAACCCGTAAACTGGAACAAGATCAAGCCGAGGACGATGTACACCCGCAACAATCACACCCACCTCTCTCGTCGCAACCCGCCTCAAACAGCGCTGCTTCCGGTTCCAGTCCGGCCGTCATTAAACGCGCACGGCATGGGACGTTGACAGGTCCGCTCCATCTTGTGTCAGGACCTTCTTCGAGCAGCGAGGGAATGTCAGCGCATACACCGGTGTCGGGGAATAACAATCAGGGGTCGTCGTCAATTGCGTTGGCGGGGTTACCTGCGTGGCCGACATCCTCAACGTTGGATCCAATGTTGGGTGTGGCGAGTGCCACGCCGGGTGGGATCGAGCTCTCGGCGACCAGTGCGCTTCCACATGCCCACTCTCACACACATACACATGCGCACCAGACGATAAGTGGGGGCGTCGGTGTCGGTGTCAGCGGCCAACTCTTGTCTGCTGGTGGTGAACCATCGAGTTCGGGCTCGGGATCCGCTGCGAGCGCGGGAGCGGCAATACGAAGGACAGGTCCACAGGCGCTGTCGTCGTCCCCAGCGTCGTCTTCTTATCCGTCATCTTCGTCGAGCGCGAATGGGGGGATGTATGATCGAGTCAACTATGAATACGAGCCTGCGAGTCTCCGAGGTACTTCGTCGTACGATCCTCAACGTCCTCTCGGAAGTGGTAATGGTGCAACGTATGAAAGTGCCAGTAGCGGGAGTGGGAACGGGGGGTATGATACCAGCGGTGTAAGGAGTGGGTACGAGGGTGGGGCAGGAAGTGGGAGGACGGGATTTGAACATGTTCATCAACACCACCCGCGCGGATCGTATGATCCCCGAGGAACATATGAGTCTTCCCAGGCACCCTCTCGAGCGCCGTACAATACTCATCCGCATACCCAAACCCAGCCCGAGGTGCATGGGCACCCACCTTGTGCGTCATTTAGTGCGCCGTACGAGGGTGCACAGACGTTCCAAGACGGACAACAACAACAACACCATCATCATGGTGGGTATGCCCATCCACAGCAGACCTCGGCGAGTTATGCGCATGCGTCGTCGACAGGCTCGCACCCTCACCCTCCTCCCTCGACGTCTCATCATCCGCAGCAAGGACAGTATCCTTCCCCGACTCGTTCTCAATACCCTGGATCTGCGTACCCCGGATCGTACACACGATATGATGTCAGTGCGAACACGAACCCTAATGTGAATCCCAATGCCAACGCCGATGGACCTGGAACGAGTGGGAATGGCGGATATTACGATACTCCATCGTCGTCTTCCTCGCCACATCCACAGCCACATGCTTACTATCCGAGCGGAACGTCGGGTCAAGCCCAAGCTCAACCTTCGCAAGTAGCACCACCACTCTCGCACGCCGCGTCGTATGCGTCCTCGGGGAGTGGTGGGTCGCCGTATGAGTATAGTGGACAGGGGCAGGGGCAGGGATCGTCTTCGTCGGGTGACTATTACACCCAGGGTCATGGGCATCCTGGACGGGTGATTTCGCCAGGACCACCGAACTTATCGACGGCGCGCTACACCGGGCCAGGCTGTCCCTCGTACACAGGCGGCGCACCGTCGGCGTCCGGATGGGGGCCCAACGGCGGAGGACATGCACACGGACACGGACCACAAGAAATGATCCATCTCGCACCGCTGAGACGTGCGTCTGGCAGTGGTGTTGGGGGTGGGGGTGGGAGCACCGGTTCGTCGTCGTCGTCGCCCTCCTCGCCTGCCTTGCCATCTGTTTCTGTCAGCGGGGCATACCCCGTGATACAACTCTCGCGAGCACCATTTGAACAGGATCCTGGACGCGGCGTCGGGGTGCCGGGAAAGAAGAGCGTGTTGAGTATTGGGAGTATTATTTCAGATGGGGTGTAAAGGGGCTCCGGAAATTTTTTTTTGGGAGGGACGTGTTCATCCATCCTGTGCGTGCGTCGTGTGTCCTCGTCCGATCTCTCGCCGTTGGTTGTCTTGTTGCTATGTTACTTTTTCTTTCTTTCTTTTATTCCTTTGTTTACTTTTCCTGCCTTGTGCTCTTCCCTCTGTGGCTTATAGCTCGAGGCGTTAGCCCCGAGAACACTGTCGGCGACTACCCATTGAATCATGTATTGGTTGTATATAAGATTGTGTAGGATCTTTTCTCGATCTATAGAGTTTACCCCGGTGGGAACTCGAATGGACTCTATCAAAGCACTGGTAATCATATAGTGTATTTTTTTTGGGGGGGGGCGAGAGATAGCGTGGGTTCAGTACTGCTACGTTCTGTCCAACATCCTAATCGACTGAATGGATGGACAATGGCCTCTAAGAGACTGGAAGGGACTGTTTCTATTCGCTTGATTCGGCCGAACGGGGCGACAGTGTATATATTTGCGTCGTACTTGACCTCACGCCCGACCAGAGTGAGAACACGGAGGGCACGGAATAGCGAGGTGGGGTCCAGTCGGGGGCAATATGGCGGGGTGACCGGCGACCGGCGAGGTGGCGCGCAAGAACGGCAACGCAGCGCGTCGAACCAGGACAAGCCCCGCGAGCCAAGACCCCCAGGTGCAATGGCCGAGCTGCAAGACGAGGTCGAGGAGATGCGGCGAGACAACGGGGGGACAAGCCAAAAGGGACCCCACGGGCGTGCACGTCGAGCCGGGCGCCGAGACGGAAGGGGAGCAAGAATGGAACCCCGCCGAGGCACGCACACGCGGATCGAGAAGCGGAGGGGAAGGAGAGATCCAAGGCGCGCGATCGATCGACGATGGGCGTCGGACCTGACGATCAGCGCATCTCGGAGGACGGCAACGTTCCCGGGATCCCCTCCATCAAGGTCTGGCCGATGGGAACGACGCTGCGAGGGATGAGAACGACGACATGAAATGAACTAGATGATCTGGGAGGTGAAACGGACGTACCAGAAGAACCCAACAGCGAGACGATCGGATCGAGACAAGACTGCGGGCCTGGAGGCCATACGGACGCATGGAACCGCATCGAAAGGCGTCAAGGGCCGTTGAAGCGACGGCCACAACGGATGGATTGGTCGGAGTGCCAGCTGCAATTCACGACAAATAGCACCAAAGCCGTTAGCCGGAGAGATTCACAACACCCCAGACAACCTACCGAGGCCGTCAACCCACCCCCGCCCTCGAGGGTGAGTCAGGTCGCGAATGCGGAGCATCAGTCGAACCGTGGCCCCATGGAAGAGTCAGTTGAACCCACAAGAGAAGACAGACATACCAAGTCGGCGGGTCACGTCAGGACAAGTATCGGGCGGATCGGAGGTGACATCGATGGAGTAGAGAGGTTGAGGGAGCACCACAACAGTGCGACGGACGAGCACGACTCATCATCATATCGGGTCATCGGGTGCGCGTGTATCTCGACTCGGACAAGCTCGTTTGCTTACACGAGCATGGACGGACAAAGTTTAAAAGTCTATTGTAGTCTACTTCGGTGGCCCTTCTGTGGATTTCTACAGCAGACCGTCCACTGAGCGAGTCACCACGACTATAGGCACGGTGAAAACGTCCACGTCCCACTCTGTTTGCTAGCCATCGCTGATCCCCGCGGTAGGGGAGAATAAACCCGTGTGAATATATCAGGTAAGAACTGTATAGTTTATTCCAAGCATGTCGGTCTGAGCTTACATACGGTACTGGTATACTGGTGCGTGGGGGATCTCTGCTATGAACAACATCGACACCACCTCCCTGTTTTGGATGCAGCAAACCCACAAGTAATCCCTCCGCCCCCTTGTACGCCTTGGGGGATCAGCGACCCATACACCGTGAATATAGTTCTCATATGACTCCTTTAGATTGCCCGTCGCAACAGAGACCGCGCCCATGTCCCTCGCCAACGCGAGTGCATGTATGTATAAAAGAGGGTTATCCCCCTCCGCCGCCTACACAGACGCGACGATCGCGCCCAAAATCGGAGTCGCTCCCACCATTCCGGTTCATTGGGGACCTCCACAACTCGATAGTCGCACGTCCCTCACGGAGATTTGGATCCCTTGTCTACCAATCCAGTCTTGTGATCATAGATGACCGTGATCTACATCTCCCAAAGGGTTCGTCGACGTAAAATCCACCCCTGCTTATTTCCGATCTCTCCTCTACGTTCGCTGCATGACCTGTTGTCCATAGCAATGGGAAAAGGCAGTACATATCGCTCCCCCCTACCCGAGTCTGTGGAGTAGTAGTTGGATATTTGATCATGGCTTTGACGCACGGTATCTGTTACGGATCCTGATTGACCGAAATCAGTTACAACAGCCCTTGTGAGATAAATTACGCTTCAGGGTCCCCTTTATTCCCTACCAGAAGCTTCGTCTCCAGAAACGTCCTTGATGATATGTTTCGATGACTCGATGATACATTCGCCGCAATCCCAAGACTTGGCGGGGCTAATTTTGTACGTGTACGCAGTGGTCTTCTAGGGTCGAATTGGAATGTGTGAGACTCGAAGTTCTCGTTCGCCCGTTAATGAATGGGGCGACTGGACATCTTACGCTAGGAGAAGGTCAGGTCAACGTTGCCGGCCATGTGTCAACACCACCCAAGGCGCTACTCCTTCCCACCATGTCAGTCACTAACACGTGTGCAGACGGGAATGAAACATGTATTCTTTTGTCAGACTTTCAGTTTAGACAGTTACACGCGGCAAGCGAGTGCAGGTGTACACACATTTTTAGCGGAGGTTAATTGTCAATTTGTAGTCTCAGGGTGAGAACGAGACAGGTGAGAATACGATGATCGCCCGCTGGGCTTGTTGGCTTGGCTAGACTCCAAAGAAGCGTTCTTTGCTCTTCGCGTCCAATGATCCGTGCCATCTGGGGTACGCTATACAACCACTCATCGGATAGTGCCATGTTTGGGAGATCGTTGGTCGCGGAGAAGATAGGCGGCGGTGAGTGCATCGTGAGTGGCACTCGAACCGGTAATGAAGGCACTGGTAATACTCACCCCACAGTGTGTCAAACGCTTTGCTGGTCCCTGGAGGCGATTCCATCCAATTTACAACACAACCGGCACCTGGTACCCAAATCAAGGGATCTCACAAAGTCGGGATCGGACGATCTTCTCCGCAGTAGAACATGGTAAGATCGAATGAGAACCCATTGAAAACTCGCACTACGATTTGGCCGATTTGGATCCCATTTATTGGCCACTCCGCAGGGTCCCGTCTCCAGGAACAACACATAATCGTAAGTTGATGCCTTGGGATCAGGAAGTCTTTTTCTAGAACGACCATATCGCAATCCCTTCATTGGGCCATATTTCGGACGCGGTGCTGAAAGCCCCTCTTTGGCTATGATCCTTGGAGTACATGATGCAGCCTTTTCGTGTCTGGTGAGTGATACACGTGCGACAATGAGAGTCGTACATACTCGACTGCCTCGTTTACATGCCCAAGGCTATGTTCCACTCTGCAACAGGTCGTGGGGCAACCACCCGGACTTCCCGCCGACTTCCTGTTTCGCCACGCGGCACCCTAAGCATAACCCCAGCGTGGCAACTTGCATAACGGCGTTCCACCCCTCTGGACTTCCAACGGCGTCGGGTTGCCTGCAGGCATCCGTCCTCTCATTTGTCATACCCATCAAGCCACCGTCTGACCTGTTGACCACGCCACTGTTGAGCCTCATTTTCGAGCCATATCCAACCTTCCGCTCCACATCCCACGTGATTATATTCAGAGTCAGAGTTGCCCCAGTTTGGATCGTGGTCACGGTGTGACTCGCTGGTCAGAGACATGCAACAACGGCTTGCCGGCGAGCCATCCGGACGGGGAAGATCGACACGTCACGTTGGGTGGAAACGTGCGGACATAGGCGTTGATTGTGGAACGGAACAGGAAAGTGTTGGGAACATGAGGCGACGAGCGCTCGCCACTAGCTGACAGACCCAGGAAGCAATCGCCAACAAAGGCTACAGTAGTGCTTCTGAGGGGTTTTCTTTTAGAATGGGAATGGACGCCAACCCATGGGTCGTTTCGAAGCTTTCGCACCTATATTTGAACCTACGTCAAAACCATATGTATCACGGATAACCTGTGCTGCTGCGGGGCTGTACATGTTTCACGTGGGTATTACTGGACCCCCTAGACACAAGTTGTCATGGCATTCAGGTTTGCTGGCCCTGCCCTGGCCCACGCACAGGGGAGTGGGTGTCGAAGCACCGGGGGTTCAGTATGTATATGAACGCGGTCACATAGGTAAATTGTGTGCTTACGGAGAGACCCTCGCGGCAAGTCCCAGGGCTGCCTGATTTAGGTGAAATCGCGCGGTCATTTCGCGTCGAAGGCTGGGGCTGAGGAAGCCTCGAGGCAGCCATTGAGAGGTCCCGTGATCACGATTCTGCATGTGAGAAATGATATTGATGGGGCTCCTAAATGATGGGTTGGAGTGCACACAGGAACCGGTCAGGGTTAAGGGTACCCGATTCAGTAGCCGCGCGAATGGAATTCCCCGGGTCGGCTAACTTGCAGGGCAATGTGGTTACAAGCATGATGGGGTCAAGCGAAGCGACTGTGGGTGAGAAGATTCGAAGGGGCGATGAAAGGGGCACGAACAAGAATAGGTATAGCATGTAACATGGGGGTTGTACGCTCTCGGACGACAGAGAAGCGACGTCGCTACCAAGTCAGTGAGTCACATGGAGGGTGGCAAGGCGCTTGGTTGGCGGTCAGTGCATAGAGGCAGCGGCAGAGATTTGACAGAGCGAGGACACGTGTTGGTGTGCGAGTGCGAAACGAGGCAGAGGAAGGAGACTTGTACCTGCTGCCGTGAACAACCGGATGCGGCACGTCATCGAAACGCGATTGGTGCAGTCATTCCAGCACTGGGCATGATGGGCCTGGTCACCAGCATTCTGGGCAGAAACAGCGAAAAATGGACGTCTACCAGGTTCTGGCTCGACCGGGACGAGCGTACGACATGGACTGCCGTCCATACGAATGGATTTGTTTTTATTATCGCAAATTCTGTGCACATATTACAAAAAATCCCAAACGGAGCTGCTAGGAATAGTCGGGGTTTCATTCTGTCAAATTTTTGCAACGTGTGCTATGAATAAGAATCAGCTTTGGGATCTCATTTTCGTTGCCGGTATCTCTTATACTTCGTCCTGCGTATCGCAACTAGCAGCCCTCGATCGCTCCAACCTCCCGAACGTGCTCTCTTCTCTCTGTTCATGCCCTCCATTGTCAACCTAAAGTTCAAGGTAACGCTCTAGATCAATTCTCTCACACCCTACAGTGACTCACCTCACCCCAGGGTAACAAATCCTTCGTTGCATTCTCCAATCTAGGCGACTCCGAGTCGCTCACCAAGACATGGAAAGTGCGTTTTTGATCTCATCCGCTCGATCTCCTCCTTTTCATCTCCTCTAGGTCTGCACGAAAGTGGCCAGCTACCTCGAGCAGGGGCAGCGTCTCGAGAACTTGAGTTGGCGCCTTTGGCATCTCCAGAACCTCATTGTCGACTCTGATAATGCCAAGTCAAAGCGTGAGTTCAAAAAGCTCTCCAAGAACATGGGCGACAAACTCGACAAAGAAAAGGGCAGGTCCGTCTCATCTCTTCATCATCCTTCTGGCCGCCCTATGCCCTGACCTCCCTTTGTTCCCTTCCGCAGGAGCATCGAGGAGCTCGAGGCTCCCGACTTTAAGCGCAATGCGTCCACTGATCTCATCCGCCAGCGTGCTGTCGAAAGAGAGCGCAGCCGCGAGGCCAGCCGGAATGCCAAGCCCGGGATTATCAAACGTATGCAATTCACCTTCTCAGTGGATCAACCCACTCCCGCCACTCCGAATGCCGCCGTCCCAAAGCCCGACCTCAGACCTTCTGCGGAATTCAAGGAAACTTCTACCCGCCGTGGCCGCCAGGCCACCCGTGCCCCTGTCGCTGGCGACGAATACACTCATACTGACACGGACGCTTCCGCTGGTTCCCGGAAGCGCAAGTGTCCAACTGATGACCAACCTTTGCTTCGGTTTCCGTCGTTGTTTTCCAGCGATTTCGGTCCATCCGCCCTCCTCTCTGTGCAGCCTTCTCTTTCCAGTGCTATGAATTATGGAGAGGATGTCACCAACACTTCCTCTCGTAGTCTCAGCATCCTTCGTCCTACCATCGAGCTCCCACTAGATGAGATCCTCAGCAACGTTGATCCTATAGATGACCATGCCTCTTACCGTCTCATAGGGCCAATTGAGTCCACCCTTGCTACTGACTCCGACATCATGATGCAGGAGTCCTCCGGATCTAGTGCGTCTCGTCCGGAGTCCCGATCTTCCCGCAGTGACAACGAATCAAATACGACCCCATTTCCTCTTTCCCAATCCGCCAAGGAACTCCCTCCCCAAACCATCTCCCCAGCCAAGCTTGGTCCCAGCGCGGGAACCCGGAGTAATGTCCCCAGCAGTCGTCCCAATCTCACCGTAAAGACCCAGAATACTCCCACCACACGGTCATCTGGCCCTGGTGCCACCGCCACTAGCGTCAACCCTGCAGTTCTTCGAGGAAATGGCAACTCCGCCCCTGGTGGAGTGAAGGCTGAGTGCTCAAACTGTGGTGCCACGCACACGCCTCTCTGGCGCCGTGGTCTCAACGACGAGCTGAATTGCAACGCATGCGGCTTGTACTGCAAGCTGGTATGTGACTTTCGGCAACACATGCCGAAGGAGAACTCATGGTCTTCACAGCACAAGCGCCCACGCCCAAAGAGTATGCGCGCCAATCATGGCGAGGGCCGCACTCAGGTGGTTCCTCGCCAAGAAGTGGTTGACGTCATCGGTGGGTCTCCTCGGTACATGCGACACACCACTCAGCTCAGTGGAGCCGTCGGCACAGCTCAATGCTACAATTGCCACACTACCGCGACGCCGCTCTGGAGGAAGGACGACGAGGGTAAGACAGTTTGCAATGCGTAAGTCCACACCCATGGTCTCTTTACGCGATGACTCATTTTATGCGGGGGCATCTAACATCAGATGCGGGTTATAGTGAGTAATGTCTTTTGTCGGTCATTCAGTCACTCAGCGTGCTCTATTGCAGCTATAAATTGCATGGGTCAGCAAGACCGATTTCCATGAAATCGGACGTCATTCGCAAACGTTCGCGCCATGACGCTCGGCGCGCCGGTCCGGACTCCGAGACTCCATCTGTGAGCCCGGGTGCGAGTGGCCGGACGTCACCGACTGCGGAACCTTCTCCAACCTTGGCACCAGACTCAACCACTCAACCTACGTATGAATACAACGATGAGACGACGACTCAGAGCACGTCGTCCGAGCTCCTGGGAGCGCTTGGTCCCGACACGCAGAGCACTGGGTATACTAACCAGTCAAACTACTCGGATATCTTCAATCCTTTCCCTGGTCCTTACCATCCCGACTATCTGAGTCAGAATTTCCAGACACCACCTGATGCCCTTCCGTTCTCGAGTGTTGAGACTTTGGAGACAGAGGTTACCACCAACAATGATCAGAGGACGAAGAAGCGTCGTCGCATGAGCACGGACTCGGCGTCTGAGCCTCCATCTTCTGCCGTTTCATTTTCCTCGTACGCAGACTCGTACTCTGGCCATTCTTCTACCGCATCCCACTCTCGTCGCTCTTCC
>QGOH01008083.1:703-12513 GCA_003313155.1 Boletus sp. MG95
CAGAGGAAGGGAGGGAAATTTTCGAGTCGACAGGCTTGGCGCTAGAGAGAACACTGGCGAACCGGGGTTGGCGAGGTCGAACGAGAAACCTATAGATTGTCGCCATGGACCTCTAAAGAACCCATCAGCGCACCTCCTGTTCGCATTGTGTGCATCTGCCAGAAGGGTCTGGAGTGGCATCGGTGCCCAAGTGCTCAGACTGGGCGGAGGGTTACAACATCCCTAGCATCCTTGTGATGCGAAGCCACCGGGACTCATCTGTTCCGGTGACGTGTGCGCTACAAGCATGGGCAGCAGCGCACACCGCACGGGCTAGTGAAAGGTCGTTCTCTAGGGTATAGTCATTGTTGTCGGGAAGCTTGACAGGGAGAAAAACGTGGTAATAGCATGTTCAACAATTTAAGAGTATAGACGATTTTCGGTGAGCTTGTTGCTTCAGAATCATCGGTGGTAGACGGGACCGACATGGTGGTACTCGGAAGAGAATAAGCAAGGATGCGCGATTTAAATTTCTAGGGTTACAGCAAAGTCACAGCCTCAGCCTTCTGCGCGCCCAAACTCAACTCTTTCAGGAAGATGCGCCTGAGAGCAAGAGAAGTCTCAGATTCACATCCAGGATGTAGCTACTATGGCGGAATCGCGAGCAAGCCTTATCATAAGTGATGCACGCCGTATATAAAAAACAGCACAGAAAATACAACAGAAAAAGAGACTCGTGCACATGATGCAACGAAAAGTGAGCATTTCGGAACGATCTCGTGAAAACCATGTCCAAAAGGGCGAAGAGGGGACGACGGAGACCAAACGAGGGGAGTTCCTTTGAGCAAGAAGAAAATGACGCTTGCTTGTTCCACCGGAACCGGAACCAAAAAATAAAGGTACGACAGAATAAAGAGGGCCAGACAAGACGAGCGACGCAGGGGACACCCTCCGTGTATGTTCCCCCGCACCGACGACGTCTGCCCGTCCATTCGCACCTGCGCAATCTGCACCTCACATGCTGCGACAAGTCACTAACTCTGAATTCAAGTCGGCGGACCGTCCTCCACCGCCACGATTCAGTCTTTGTCCGGTCGCACCAGCGAGCGAAAACCACTCCGAAGATGGCAGATCTTGCCCGCGCAAGCTGTGGGATGAAGGTAACGGGGACAGGGACTGTAGAGAGAGTCGACGGCGGCTGTTGCGGGATTGCGATTGCGACGGTAGACGAAGAGGGCGAGTAAGATTGCCTGAGCGGAACCGTTGCGATGTGTCCCGTCTCAATCGTACCCGCCCACAGCCCCACTACTCGCACGCGCACCCTCGAGCACCGTCCAATTCCCCATGTAGCCGTTGGTTCGCATACTTGAGTTGTTGAAATCTGAATTCCCGTTCCTCAAAGAGCGGTGCACCAAGGGACCTGGCTTGTCCGTATCGTTCCCTGTATCCACCTGAATCTGCGCCTGGTTCAGTGCGTGACCTGGAATACGACCAACCCCAGTGTCCTCGTTGTTGTTCGGCTACTATTTGGAAATAACAACACGGTTACGATAAGATACGACAGGTTGTTGAGCGTGGGGTCGAGGTAACACCGATGGATGCGGGCAGCGCGTGCTCGTGGGACCGTAGTGTACGGTAAGCATAAGCCGTACGGGTACCACGCGCAGTTGCAGTCCTTTATGCACCAGAGAGGACTAACCACGCTCCTTACCTACAAGCACCCGGGGCAGGAAAAAAAGGGAAAATTCCGAGTGAATGACCATGATAGAAACCGGCATAGGAGAAGACATACCTCCGCCGTCTCCAACCTTGTCAACTCACCCTCGACACGCTCTCTCGTACCACTTTGACCATCGCGTCCCGAATCAACCCACTAGTTCCCCAGACACCACTAGGAAGGTACCTTGGGGACGACAACCGCGCCAAAAACCCCAATGGGGATCGAGCGATCCTACCCCAGTTGCCTCGCCCAGAAATTACGTCTCAGTGACTCTCGAACCTAATTATCAAACGACGGTCAGAACTACTCTAGTTAAAAAAAAAAAAGAGAGTCACCTACCATCATACGCAACCATCACCACTGCTTCCTGTCTTGCCAACACTGTTCCACCGCACGACAGACATCCACGCCGTTTTTCCTAATTCAACGTGGAGCCTCACACGACACCCGACCCAACATATAACGGTGGTGTTGTCGACGTCGTCGTAGGCATGTCTGTGGTCCTGATAGCCATAGGCGTGGTCGGGTTTGTTGTGGACAGCGTAGTCTTCAGACGTGGAGATACATATCGATGTTGTGGTCGTTACAATCGTCGTCGTCGAGATGGTAGACTCGGGGTACAAGAAGCGATAGACGGACCAGGTCTGAAACTGGGACGGAATCTCAGGTGCAACCCGGTTATGGGCGCCAGACGAGTGTCTCGTGCGCACGATCAAGTCGCCGAGGTCCGTCTGCGCGCATATCCACATGGAGGGAGCTGCCAAGACTAGCCTTGGAGCCACTTGATCGCCAAGCGTCAAATGCACCTCACCTCGGCGAGACCGGAGACGAACCATTGCAATTGAAAAACGCTTCATCTATTTATCCACAATGTCCCTCATGCAAGCACGTCGGGGCATATGGCGGTTTCCCAGTCCGGTGTTCAGTTAAAGCGTAAATACGAGGTGACATAGAGTTACGAGGTAGATATAGCTGATGTGTGTTGTAAGTATACGTATACGGGCACGATCAGACGGGCAGGAGAACAAGATTAACACAGCCGGTGGGCCTAGCACAGAATCAAGGAGCCAAAAGTAAGAGGCAAGGCAACCTCGGTCATGGCGATCTCTACATCTATGGGGATCCTGGGGAATGACGTGGCAGTCCAAGTGGACGAAGAGTTTCGGGGCCAACGAATCGACGTGGCCAGGGCAAAAAGAAAAAGGCAGCCACTCATGGAACAATCCGCCACGATAAGGAGCCAAAGAAGAAGAAAAACACATGGTGGGGGCGACCTGAGATATGTTGGAGGCCGAACATGTAGACGATAGGGATGAAAACAGGAGTGATGAGAAAACAGTTGCGAGACCAGGAATCAAATATTAGCCAAGACACCCAATACGCATAATTTTACTTTTTCATGAGCCACTGATCCGGGTGTGTGACGGGAACGAATAGGAGTCGGGAAAGGCCAGGTGCAGACGGTGAGTATCGCACACAGGATCAACGCTGAGCAGAGTTGACATCGACAGCAGGATACGACGCCATTTGGACGTGCATCTGCATCGCTTGTTGTTGCTGGGCTCGCAGATATTGTTGTTGCGCAGACGTGTACATCATCTGTTGTTGATACTGTTGTGCATACGTCGGAGTCGAGGGACCAGTTACGGGCGTCGATTGACCGCTCGCTAATGGAGTCGACTGCCGTGAGCTAGTAGCGGAGCGGTTCCCGTGCGAATGTTGCAAGCACTCGTGCTGTCCGCTCGCGAGTAAAGCTAGTCCTATTGCGCCATGGTCGCCAGAGTGCTGATAATGATACCGAAGCCCGTTCATGTTCTTGTACCGCCGCTGGCAGTCACCAACGCCACAAGCAAAGGGACGGAGCCGGCGCTCTGCCTCCCGTTCGACCTCGCGCAACTCACCCTCGGTGATCATGTTGTCATCCTCGCCCGCGGCCCCTCTGGCAGAACGCTTGCTTGCGAGCAATGCTTGGACTTGCTCGAGATCCTTGGGTGGGGCAAAGTTGCAACTTCCGTGGGTCATGTGGTACTTGAGTCCGTTGGCCTGCTTGTAACTCTTGTTGCAATTGGGCTTCGGACACCGGAACGGTTTGGACAACAACAAAGATGATGCGGGACGAGAGAGAGTCGTACTAGCGCGGGGGCTACTCTGTTGCGACGACGAAGCCTTGGAAGACCCCGTCGAATCGGATGACGCCATGGATGGTGCGGAGTGACGGGAGGAGCTGGACGGGGACGGTACGCGGGATGTAGCGGGAGTGTTGGCGGGGGTGTTGGCGGTGGAGAAGAGGACGGCGGGGGGGAGACAACCGTAGGGGCTGGGGGGTTCGCTGACGGGGGAGACGGGGGCCTGGATGTCGTCGGAAGCGGGTGGGGAAGGGACGGTGCCAGGCATGGACGAGGAGTAATCAGAGTAGCCTGCATAGCCGTTGAATGGTTCGGGGACTTTTGACAGATTGGGCACGCTATTTCGGGAGGAGGGAAAGGCAGGAATGGAGTGACCGTGGATGGAGCGCGTCGGAACTGTCGTTGTGTCGAAGGCTGAAACAGGGGAACGTGGGGAACCATCTTTTGCCGATTGACCAAAATGGTTAAACGAATGGGTGGGGTGAGAGGAGAGGGGAGTTGTAAGGGGAGTGTCGGGGGGAGTTGGCACACCGGAGGAGGGGGAGCTGGAATGATCGAGGTCGAGCTCCATATCGTCGGGATCGAAGCCACCGTGGTGATAGGGAGGTGGGAGGTGGTGGTTTGGATCGGGGATGTAAGCGAGCGGCTGGGCACGGATTGGTTGCCGTGTAGCGGGAAAGGCGGCGACCGGGAGCTGTTGGTGGGGACGACCGAATTGGTCGACGACGACGACGTGTACCTCCTCGAAATGCTGTACGAGGGCGTGTAGATCGTCTATTTGGAGACCGCAGCAGGAGTAGTTGCGACACTGGGATGAAACGAAGTGAGATAGGGGGCGTGTGAATGGGGGTTGACAAACCAGTTCGTCCTCGCGGTCAAAGGTGGAGATGGCGCTGAGGATGGAGCCACGATCGCTCTCGAGGGAAGAGGAGAGCTTTGCACACTTGAAGTCGCTGGGGCTGGAGGGGGGATGTAGGGGGAGTGGAGGGGGAGAAGGGGGAGAGACTTACTCGAGGGGCCCAAGGAGCTGACCGGGGGAGCAGCCGGGGTAGAAACGACTGCCGAATGAGCCGGGACGCCATGAGAGGGGGGAGCTGAGGAAGTAGGGGCTTGGTAGTGATGGGGGATGCATTGAGTGAGGGGAGTGGCATGCGATGGGTTGCGAAGTCGCGGCCATGTGTGGTAGAGACAATCGAGGGAGGCGGAGGAGGAAGAGAACGAGAGACGCCTATTTAGCCCACCCTGGCCAATCACAACCAATCAGTATCTTCCCACGTTTACCCAACGATGCCGTCCACGGTCCGATCATAAACAAACATACATAAATACAACTCTCGGCATGCCGGCAACCACCGCGTCGGTACACCCCGCCTGATCGCGACGTCAACTGCCCCGCCTCGCCCGCCTCGACCCATCGCTGCACCGGTCCCCCCCCTTAAGTCCGCCCCCTCAACCACCTCCCGCGAAGTGCTCCCTTGTGACGGCGATCAACACACGAACCCAACAGGATCGTCGACAGCGAGGGGACCAACTCAGGGTCACTCGAGAGCTAAATGGCCGTCTCCGTTCTGAAACACCCAGGTCGTGCCTTGCCTTGCGACCCTTGTCTCCGCAGCCACTCTGTTATGCTTTGCACCCTCTGATCTCGTCCAGGGCGGTCCCGAATGACACCCGCGTTTGCTTGGATTTATCCCCGTTAAGCACCTGCGCTGTCGAGGAACGACATATCCCCTCCGTTTTGCTTCATATCCGAACACCCTCGTCTCCCGATCCCCTCATCGCGTGATCCGTCTCCATTCCTGTACCTCGGTACCAGCCCGGGACACCCATATGGACGTTCCATTCGCACATGGGGTCACACCGGGCAGCAGCGACAACTTCGTGAAACTCACGTGGTGCCTCGAGCAGGGAATGCGCCGCTCTGCGAAGAAGCCGAACCCAAGTCACTGACCCCTTTCTCGCCTGAACTGGATATCCCCATCGCGTGTCAATTCTGCTTACTCCGCTTCAGATTCCCCACGGCTTGATTACCTTGTTGACATTGACCCCCTGTGATCTCCCTTGACGTGTCCCGGCATGGCAGAAGGCACAGTGTCATCATTCCTGCAACCGTCTTTCCTCATCGGTTATCCTCTCATCCCGACTGTCCGAGCTGACCAACTTTGGATTCGCAAGTTCGACGTGCTGCAGCACCGTATGGTCTCGGAACAGCCCCCGGCAATTACTCAAATGCGAGTGCGCCTGCTACACCTCATACACATGGCCTTGACCGTCATTCGTCCCCCTACCTCGTGTGAGACGATTCGAACGCGTTGTTACGTCTTGGCTTCGATTACCGTTGTAAAACGTGCCCCGCTCCGTTCACAATAGAAAGCACCATGCTGGGTCTGTCCGGTCCGAACAAACTCAATAATACCGCCTCAAAGTGGAACCCTGTTGTGTGACGTGGTTTGGTAGGGCGTAGTCCCGGCAGTACCCGGCTAATGCGACGCCTCAAGGTGTGGCGCAGACCGGCGAGGTCGAGCTAGTGCTGTTCTGCGTCTGGCGAACTTCTCGTCGGGTAGCCTTGGAGTAGCCGGTTGATGTTGTTGCACCCGTGAGACGTCGTACCGATGCCATATGATGGGGAGGGGTCCATTTACGGAAGGATCAAAGGTCGACTTGCGCCCTCATCTAAGTTCAGATCGAACCAGATACGTGGCCTCGCACCGTTGGCGGGCTTGTATGGACGTACGTAACTCGTTAAATCCATCACGGGAACTTGGAGTGTTGTGATTGGTCCCAACGCAGCACCTTGGGCTCGTCTGCATATGGCGGTCGCGCTCAGAAGCCCCGCCCGTCCTTTGCAAGCCTCCTGCGTTTGTTGTTGTCAAGCGACGTTCTATCCCGTGACGGTCTGCCCAACCGTTAATACTACTACCATGGACGTAGTCGCAATCCAGTGTTGGTTACATACAGCACCCGCGTTGCCATCCGTTTCAGAGAGGTGGTCGATCATATATGGTCCGTGCAGTAACCTGGGACCATGTCCAAACTCGATGCCAACGTGAACGGACACCTGTCAGCGTCCTCCGTCGAGTGTTGCCTGGTATGACCCGCATCTTATCTCCATTCACTATACGGTTTCGCATGACGCGGCCAACACTTCATCAGAGGGTGCTATCCCCTCGGCCCACGTGATTCAACGATGTGGAATGCCCCTGTCGTATCACGGCAACTTTGTCACTGTATCGCCGCTCGAGCAAGATACGAGACACTGTTGCGACCAGTGACCACGATGGACGCCGTTTTTCGACCCAGTTGACAGGTACGAGCCGGGTGACGACGCGATTCCCCGAACTCGCAAGGTAGAGTCCCTTTTGCCCACACACACACGACATCCCACTGGGGGGGGATTCGCCCGCAGAGGACGAACCGAAATGTCAATGTCCGCAACGAGTAGCGCGAATCTCGACATCCGACTCTATCGCCAACACGTTTGTGCCCGCATTTTCACCGCAGCGTCGACGTGAAACGGGTTCGTCGCGCACCCCGCCCCACCAAGACATACATACGGCACCGCGACAATGAAACCAACTCCGTTACACGCGTTCGTCACTTCCACATCATGGGCCCGCATGAAACGGGATTTGCCAAAATGAAACACTGCTTGTCGAAAGGGTCACCTTGATGAGGGAGAAAAACCAGCGCCGGCCCTGACCTCGAAGCTCACGAGAAGCGCGAGCGTTATCGTCCAGATTCCATGGAACGGGATAACCTGGGCTAGTTGTTGTTGGACGCCACCGAAACGTCGTTGGATCCGGCTGGTCCGGATTTCGCAGGATGCAGTGAAGCTCACCGAGGGATTGCTGTTTACGTTCCGCGCACTTTCGCACACGCGCGCGCGCGCGACTCACAGCTCCTGAGCGCCATTCGATGCTGTCTACATCATCGACGTGTGGACGGGCTGAAACTTTGCTAAATAGACTTTTGAACAGGGCCCGTGACGATAGACTTTGTCGTGGTTTACCACCCAGATCTCTCCGAGGGTGTGGACACTGCCCACGGTTGTCAACATGTGCACTTCCTCTTGGCAAAAAAAGGGGCCTAGTGATAACATGGAAAGGTTCTTTAAGGGGCCGCTGCCGCTTACACGGACTGCTTACTCTGTCTCTAGTTTCAATAGAATTTAATCTCGCCCTTCCTGCAGGTGGGAGCCCGAGCCAAACGCCAATGGGTATATGAAGGCGCAGCCGTGTTCTCCGAGCGTACGTGGTGTGTCAGACCGTTCTCACCAGAATTCATAACGTGATACACAGAGTGGTCTAATCCCACTCACGGTTGAATCGGTCACTTCGGTGGAAGAAGCACGCAAGGTTCTTTCACGTGTATGGTGATGACCACGATAGACGACCAAGAATGGGAAGGCCGAACCCGCCCTCCCTCCGTCAGTGACACACAACGATGGCATGGAACGAAAAAAGAAAATGGATAAATGGGTTCCCCGAGTCGAATGGAAGGACCCGTTCTTGGGATCCCTTGTGTGGTCACTGGCGTTATCGGATGATGGATTGCGTTTACATTTTTTCAAAGCCATGACAAAGAACCCACGACGGCTCCGAGCTGTGTGTGTGGCCTGCCGTAGGCTGATCATATCCACGGGTCTACTTTATCTGTATGTACAGTACCCTTGGAATGGATGTGCATAATGATGATATGTACATAGCATAGTGGCCAATCGGCGCGGCTTCGCAAATGGTCGTGCCATGAGTGGGGAGATGACACTTCATTCCGTTCTGTCTCCCCTGGGGTTGGGATGGTTACCGTCGCGGTCTCACACGCTGACTTGATGTTTGACGAGCCCACTCCTCCAAGGCCTGCTGAACTTGGGCGCCAAAGTGTGATCTGGTATGATCGAACGGGGAGCCAACGATACACAAGTCGGCCAAGGACGATCCGAGTGTGCGCTCCAGTCCGAGTTGGACGCTTCAGGACCAACTTGTATTGGCCCGTCGAGATCGATGATCACACACACACTGGCCGTACTTGCCAACGTTCCCATCATCATCCGTCCTCAACCACGTCCCAGACACCACGTCCCTTTTCCAAAAGAGAGAACGCCCAGTTCCTGATCTCCGCATCCCTTTTGAATCTCTCAAGAACGTATCCTGTCGTAAACCCTGTTTTCCGGTGGTTACCAAGGGGCCCGAATGTCCCCGCACTGCACAACTTACTGAAAGCCATGTGTATTTGTATCGTGGATTCTTCCTCGTGCATTGCTGTTTCCTGAGGAGGGGGCATGCGCGCGCTCGTTTCAGTGCCTTCTTCCGCTCCATCATGCACATGCCTCGTCACATCCCTCCGATCATGACAACCACTTCTGACCTAGGGACAGTTGGAAAGATGCCGTGTTAATACATACGTGCCTTTCTCCAGGCACCAAACACGGTTGTGGTACAAGGGTCCACTAATGTAGATGGCATGTGTAGACGTCGGTAATGAAGTGATCTCCCTGATAAAGCGGGGGCCGTGTCACCGAGTTTGTGGTATATAGATTCCGACTTTGCTAGGTTGCGACGGACGCCGTCAGCGACCAGTCTCGTGGACTTGACCATGCCAATGGAACTTGTCTCTCAAGTGTGCGGTCCTTCCATTCGGGTTACATTGCGCGACAGGTGTAACATGGTCACGGGACTGTGGGGCTGGGTCCTAGCTGGAGGCTTCAGAAGCACCGTTATCCAGGGCATACCTAAGTAAAACAACATGCAGAACAGACAACAACGAAATACCACTGCGGTATTCAGGGCAAACAAGTACATCTATGGAGGACGAGGGTATTGCGCGGGTGTGTATGGAAGCGCGTGGGGTTGTTGGTAATGTTGGTCTTGTGGTGGATGCGATTGTTGGGTTGTCAGCACAAGAGACGCCGCTGCTTCGTCACTGCAAAGGAATTAAACGCGCACGAGCAACGACTCGTCACTGCTACCCACCCAAACACGCTCTTGATCAGGTCGTCCAGCATGGCCTCTTTCTTCAACTTTTCTTCCCCCGCTTGAGCACGTACCACTCTGCACATACATTACATTGGTACTCGGGGGTGCCGAGATAGTCAACTTACCTCAACTCTTCAATGAGTGCAGCGTGGATCTCCTTTGCATATTGCATTTTAGCTTTTTGGATCACATACTTCACGAGCGCCGGCGAGCGGCCAAGTACGAGTCCAGTTTGAGGATCCATAAGCCGGGCGAGGTGTGGAGGTAGTCCTTCCTCGTCCTCCTCGTCCTCTGTTCCATCGTCACCGTGCTCCTCCAGTCGGGGAACCGCATTCTCAAAGTAGTCAGCCCCTAGTGCACCCGCCTCGGAGGGTGATCGAGGTTCGACTTTAAAGGTGTTGAAGGCCGACGGTGGCTCGGTCGGCGGTGCGTTTGGGGTACTGGGTTGAGGCGAGTCCCCACGTTTGCGTTTTCGAGATCCACCTCGGCCAGATGGGGGTGGAGGCATATTATGCTGGAGACGCATATGCTTTGCAAGGGCATCGGAGCGGGTAAAGGACTTGTCGCACTCTTCTCTCGAGGTCAGAGAATAAGTCACACGTCAGGGGTAAAATCGACTTGCCTGGTCGAGAGCAGATAAAGGGCTTCTCTCCGGTGTGCGAACGGATGTGCGAGATGAGTGCGAAACGAGAGGTCTGAGCGAGTCCACGGCGGTTGCACGTGGCCCATTCACAAGTGTAGTTTGACTTGTGAACGCCAATGTGGGCTGGTTAGATGCACGTCAATAGCGATGCAGGGGAATAACGAGGACACGTACTGGAGTGGATGTGCTCAATGAGAGTGGGTAAGTGAGTGAATACGATGCCACAGTCGTCCCAGAGACACGTCACGGTGTCGGCACCCTGTTCTGCTGTCGGCGCTGCGGAGGACGGCCCGGGTGACGCGGCGCCCTCATCGGGGGCAGATGTAGGCGCATACCCGAGTTCACTCTCGGACGATTCGTCGTCGTACTTGAACGACGACTGCGAGAAGGAGGGAGAGGGCGAGCGGAATGCTGGCGCTGGGGAGTACATTATGGGCCCTGGTGGGACTCGGCGCGAGCAACATCGAGCGGGTATTTGTCTTTGTTTGATCATACACTCCCAGGCCCGGACGAGACCAATGATATTCCTTCCCCGCGGTGCTTCTCAGCGCAATGAGTAGGGAATCGACTGGTCCAGGTAAGGAAAATTTTTAGGTTCCATACTGTGTTGGTCTGGAGAGGTCCAATTAACCTGACGTCGACTCACCTGGTCAATTTTGATGGTGCCCCTGCATACACCCAAAGTATGGTGAGCACATCCAGTTCGTGCTCTATCCTGTCATCCTGATGGGAAAGGGGAATACCTGCAAGCATTTTTGACGACATTTCATGTTTCTGACGATATCCAGTCCATCCTGGACGACGGTTCAACGTTCGGGCGTCGTCGTGACCAAGGGGGTGAATGGTTCCATATCTAATCCTTTAAATTCACTTTACTCTATCAACTCCTTGATTGCCCAAGCAATGCCCCCAATGTCTTCCACAAGATGCCAGTGATCCACGCACTTCATTGTAATCACTTTCACCTTTGGGATATGTTCCTTCAGAAACATTATCACTTCTTCGGGCGATATCTTGTCCTCCTCTCCCACCAAGGTCAATGTATCGGCCCCGATATTTGCGTACTGTGGGTCGGTTGTCCTTGCTACTGTGCAACACGCGAGCACGTATCCTTCTACTGGAGAGCTGAGGAATGGAACTCGCGCAAATTCACGAGCAAGAAGTAATGTCACGAGCGAACGCTACGACAACCCGGGTTTGGAAACTATCGGCGACGGTGATCATCCCATCCTTGTGTACAGCTTCAGCTTCAGCCACAAGAGCCTTGATTCCAGGTTCCCCGAATTGCTTAACGGGGCCCAGCAGAACTGGTAGTATCGCCGTTTATCAGTCATGTTTGTACGCTGAATGGCTGCTCACTTCATCTCGAC
>QGOH01008086.1:2948-20661 GCA_003313155.1 Boletus sp. MG95
CAGAATATTCAACAGCCTCCCAGCTCTGCAGTACCATGAACTCGAGTTCCCAGCATCCAGTGTTCACAGTTTTAACAGACTTGGTGAAGTAGTACCCTAGGGGAGGGTATTATGGCGAACCGAGCGCCATGTCTAATTACATTTCATCACTCAACAAGCTACTATCACAATATCAATGTGAATCAGCAGGCGAGCACTACATATCCCAATCGAAACTCCATCATGCGGTATCGTCGTACACCAACACTGCCGGAGTTCTTTTGCGTACTCTCGTCAGCCGTATCCAGACTAGATATTACTTGACAGAAACTTACCGGACTTCGACTCCCTTGTATGATCGTAGAACAGTGAGTCAAGAGTTCCGGGATTCATAGAAAAAAAAGCTCACGTTTTCCATCCAGCTTATCTGAGCAGTAAGCTCTGTCAGTCCGAACAACAAGACAACTTTAATTTCCAACGCGTAGTACAATGAGCCTTCGGCGGATCGTCTTGGCGAAAGTGACTTGGCCAACTTGCTAGTATCCGCACGCACAGTGCACAGCGTCGAAAATTGATCTGTGACACGCCCAATGAGAAAACGCAAATGAATTGTTTGGGCCCCATACCTCGTTCGCTGTCCATCCACATCGGCTGGTCCAGGGGTCCCCGATAGGATGTTATGGTAATATCCATGACGTTACATGCCGCTTGGGACGACCGACGAACTGCGAAGGTCTCTTGGAATTCTTGCTCCTCGGCAACACGTGTTCCCTTGCATATCTCACGTCAACGTGGGGATTGGCGACACTTCGTATCCCATCAGCTTACCCTCGTCAGGATAGAAGCAAAGGCGTTTGAAAGAGCCAGCTGCCCAGATGGCCCGCGGTAGATGCTCTTCTGTCTCGCACGATGTTCACTGTCGGATGGGTTAAACGGTACGCTGCAGTCGGTGCCATAGGTTAACTTTGCGACCCTAGAAGAGACAAGGTGGTCAATGTGAAAAGATATTGCGCCATCCGCCACAGCTTTGTTCCTGATGCCGACGTAAGCCCGTCGTTTATGCATCATCTCAGAGAACGTACACATGACTATCAGGTCGGCAGAGGCTGATGTTTAGGGGTTCGAAATATTTTCGGAGACTCGAGAACAACCACTCGCTCGCGGCAAAACCCCCTACCAGAAAGACGGACTTGAAAAGGGTCAGGGGGTGGGCGGGGTAAGCCACAAGGTTTATCTTACCGTGATGGGGATCGAAGATGCCTGTTGTTGCTTTCTGAAAGCATCGATAATCTCTCTAACAGACGGTTCAAAGAGGTCTGCGACGATCTTTCTAGAACGACATCAGTGTCCGGCCCTATTAGAGAAAGCGAACTTACCCAGAGAGCCGAAGCTGGCCTGAACGTATGTCATACTGTGGATCTTTGTCGCGAACGGTACCAAACTTTATGTATTGGGGATCCTCGGCGTTGCGGAGACGAAGCTTGGTCGTCTTGTCAAATATCTCCGTCATCTGTTTCACTATTTCTGGGCTACAATACTTTGAACCTTCCAGTCTCCCTGTGAATGTCATGAGCGCCGGCATACCAGTGAGCCTGTCTTGGAACCTACTTCTGAGCATGGCGGCAGCTCTCCGCGTAACCAATACGGATCCTTGTAAGCGACCTGGTGATTGCTGGATTAGATGTTACAGCTGTCATGTCTGCATACTCACATTCAGCAGGTGCAACCTCTTCGAACGACGCTGGGGACAACCGCATCGAATACGCGCTCAAATCGATCGTTCCTCCTCCAGCATCAATAATGACAACACCCTGCTGACGCGGTTGCTCTTCTTCTTGTCCAGGGTGTTCAGGAGAAATGATAGGCATCCTCGACAGCGCCTCGGATGCCAGGATGTGCGATACGCAAAAGTGCAAACTCGCTTCTCCCTCCGTCAGCAAGTGAACCCGGTCCTGGCTCTCGGGCGAACTCGACACGAGACCCGCCAGTGTGGCAGCGCGTCGAATTTGTTTCTGTTGTGGTCCTTCCCATCCGTTCGGATGGGTGAGCACGTAGTGGATTTGGCTCTCTACCGACTTCCAGAGGTTAATGCCATGCGAGTCTTCAATGTACTTCTGCGTGCAATGGAACAAGTAACGCATGAAATCCGCTAGGACGTCAACAGCTGATTTCCCAAGCGGAATGGGAGGGAGGTCATCGTCGGCGATATGGGAAGCAGCTAGATGTTTTGCGCGCAAGTGTAGCTTCCACCTAGATATGTTATCAATCTATCGCGTCAAGCCACAGGAATGGTCAGCATTGAATCCGCACCACTCGAGTTTGACCCATTGCTCGTCCTCGGCTTGCTCGATGATATGATCTTGCAACGCCTCCGCACCAAAGGCACGAGGAGTACCATGCTGGTCGTAATATAGGATAGACGGGATCTTGCAATCGCCACCTACATGCTCCTGCGCCGGATACCTTTACGCGTAACCTCAGTCAGCGTCAAGCACAAACGTGGTTCAGCACGAGGAAGACGAACCTCGTCACGCCTTGTATCTTTGGAACTTCGCCTGGATCCAAAATAACGTACGACACACCACTATACGTTGTACCGACATCGAATGCGACAACGAGCCCGCGTGAACGGCCTTGGTAGGGTTTTCGGGAGAGCATCGCTCGAAGGATTGAATAATGAGC
This sequence comes from Boletus sp. MG95, assembly GCA_003313155.1. Classification (NCBI taxonomy): domain Eukaryota; kingdom Fungi; phylum Basidiomycota; class Agaricomycetes; order Boletales; family Boletaceae; genus Boletus; species Boletus sp. MG95. The sequence continues at coordinate 5,610 of QGOH01008086.1, forward strand.
CAAGGGGACGGGTAAGATTGTGACGTAATCTTGTTCGCTGGCGTCGTTATGAGACAGATCCTGTAGTGCGCCTAAGATGGCTTGGGTAGACGTGAGTGGGCCACGTCCCACTGAACGGCTTTTTATCTGATCTCAACACATTGCAAGCCATGTTGAAGACGGCATTCATTATCGTCAGAACCGAAGGTAACTGCCCTCGATCATCTGGTGGAGTTGCCCTATCAGCAGCGCGGTGATTGATGTGAGGGTGGTATTTTACGCCAAGTACTCACCACGACCTGACAACGGACTAGCAGCGCCCACCAACGAAATGAAATACGCGAGGCACATCGTTCCCGAACTCCCCAGGAAAACGCCGACGCAACGTGTTTGGCAAGGCCCGTCTGTTCCCAGGCGAATGGTTGCCCCCATTCCGGAGCACACACGAGGCGTATCAAACACACGCCTCTATAGCACCCCCGCCACATGGTTGCGCCAAACAATCGAAGTGCTTCAAATGGCCGACAATCGCTAGTACCACTTCATTGCGAGCCTGAGCGAGCCAGGAAACGCCATGAACTTGTCGACTTTTGCATTTACGCCATCCAGATACTGGGTCTTTCCTATTGCATTTGCAGGTCTACCTTGGGTCTTCTGGCGCTTCATGCCCGTCAACTTCCTTCGACGTGTCAAGGACCTCGCAGGCGGGAGGTCGAAGGATGAGGAGGAAAGAGAAAGAGCACGAGAGGAGAGCGTAAGGAAACTCGAGGAATCGCTCAAAAGGGCAGCGGAAGAAAACCGAAAATTACAAGAGGAAATCGCTCACTTCAGGGCATCCTACCAGAGGGCTGTTGACGAATCCACCACCCTCTCGCAGTCACTGAAGCGAGAGCAGGAGGACAAGGCAGCGACGCAACAGTCCCTGCGTCGAGAGGAGGATGAGAAGGGTAAAGCTTTTTTGCAGACCCAACGGCTGACGGGAGAGCTCAGCGGCATGAGACGTCAGCTAGAGAACAAGGATGTTGAGCTCAAGAACCTCCGGAACGAGCTCCAACACTCACAGACGAAGCACGACGAACTCACCACTCTCCTCGAGGCTCGTAGCCGCGAATTGAAAGCTGCTCAGGTCTACCTCACGAAAGCCGATACGCTCTCTGGTGCTGAAGTTATTGCTCTGATTGACGCTCTCAACGTCGAGATTCTACAGACCTCCGCCTTCATCTCTGATTCCTTTGACTTTACACGCCAACTGGCGTACGCGGACGAGATAAAGGAGGCCAGCACCAGGATAAGCGAGCTCATGGGTTCCACCCTGACACATCTGCTCAGCACTGTGTTGCATGGCGAGGACCCGCTCCTCGTGCAAATCGCACTGCAGGGTGCAACAGTCGAGTTTTCGCGCTGGATTATCATGACTTGGGACTTTGACGGTCTCCAAGCCGAGCAGCCACTTGCAGAGATCTACAACGACATCCGTGAAACAGGTGAATTTCATCTTTTCAACGCATTACTTACGCTGATGGCTCCATAGAAACGCAGGCAGTGGGCGGTCGCTGGCGTGCCTTGACACGTGCACACGCACAGAAGGTAGCCCTACGGGAAGGTGACCTCCACGCGACGATGGTTGCTCATATCTCCGACACACTCGTCATCATCCTTGTCGCCGCGGGATGCACGAAGAGCTACGAGGAAACCTATCGCATATTCACGCAAAAGTTTGGTGAACGCATCTCCAACATTGTTAAGATGGCATCACGGTTAAATAAGGCGATGGGTGAGGAGGTGACGTCGGCGGACTTGTGGCCCGTCAATACGACTTCGGGTGAGGAGTTCGACAGAGCTACCATGGACAATTTCGAGTCACTCGGGGATGACCTGGAGGGAAAAGCTATACTGTGCACGACCGCACTAGGCCTGCAGAGGTCAGAGAAAATAGTGCGGGGAGACGCAGTCGAGTTTAAGACTACGACACTCTTGAAGCCCAAGGTAGCACTTGAATCGGTAGCTGACGCTCTGGAGCGTGATGAAGCGTGATTCTTCCTGTCAGAACAATCGTGGGTCTTCACGGATAGAGGACGATGTTTTTACCTATGGCATCACTTTATTGTATTTACCCATTGTTTAGTTTTTGTTGATCGATAAATTATCTGTTGTAGTCCACGACGACATCACTTAACAACAGAAAGCGGCGTCTAGCAATGGGTCGTATGAGTGTCCTGGGTCATGACAACTGCAAAGTCCACGTTCAGTCTAAGGAATCTGTCGAGCCGTGGTCAGTCAAGATGTAAAGCTTCGGAGATAAGCCATACTAAGAACTAGTAGGGGTATCCACCGAAGGGGCATCATCACCAGCGGCTTCCTTGTCAGAAGCGGGGACGGTCTTCTCCCACTCTTTCAGCGCAACTTCGAAAGATTCCCAGACGGATTGACCGAGGTGCACACCACCTAGCTCTCTATCGTCCGGTAACGATCCGTCTTTCTGGTCTTCACTTCCCAAAGGTGTGCCATCGGGTGTGGGCATTCGTACACGAACTACTGCACATTCTCGGTACAAAGCTCCTGCCTTCAAAACCTCCTCTGGAGCATTCCCGGTGGAAGTCATAGCGGCGGGAGCTTGCGAGCTTTTGAACGGCGTCGGAAGGAAGAGCACATGCAGTATCGACTGAACCGTAGCATTCTGCGATTTGGTCAACAGTCTCAGAAGTGGCTGCATGATGAAATAACTGAAGTATACTATCAGGAATGGCGGGAGGATAAGCCAAGAACAACTTACATGACTGTCCCGAGGATGGACCGACGGGCCCGAGTGCCACTCGCCTTCAGAAGGGTGGCAATGGTATCTGCGCGACTAATTCCGGGACAGACAGAGACAGCGACTATATTTGACCTTTGAACCTTCTCGCTCACTACACGGACAGTCGTCTCATCTGTTTTAGGCACCTGGCCACCGGATGGAAGGGCATCTAACACACGCTGTAGATGGCGCATGAAGATGACCGTTTCGAGAGACCTCCGACCTTCTTGTTTGAATAGCGGAGCAGTTGGCGGAAGGGCTCCTGTTATTGAATACGTCATGCCTGCAGCTGCATAGAAGGGGTTGACAACATTGATGATGCGAATATCACGTTCCACTGGGGCGACGAGCAGGACGGGGAGCAGCAACGTAATGATCAAAAATGTGGCTAAAGAAGACGCTCGTCGACGTTTTGCAAGCTCTACAGGGTCGTCAGAGGCCAGAAGTGAGCCAATTGCTTGGTACTCGTGTGCAAAGACGATCGCGTCCAAACGGGTTTCCTTTCCCGTGATGAACCCAGTACAGAACGAGCGGACGGAAGCTGATGAAGCTAGGTCGCATTCTTCTGCGTAAATGTGGTCGTTCTTGGTTGTAGAGCACAGGAGTTCGATGAGAATCTCCACTTCGGGGTGGTCAATTGGATTTGGGGAGAGAGCAATGACATGTGCGCCTCGCTGGGCCAAATTTTGAATTAGTGTCAATCCGAGTGGTGTGAAACCGCCCTGGGGAATGAGTATGAAAAGACCGCAGTGAGGAGATGGTGAACGAACGACTCACAGTAACAAGGACTACACGCGCATGCATGTCGCGCTCCCGGTTCGTTGTACGTCCTTGTGCAAAGGCGTGAACGACGACGATCGCAAGAATGGATACAAAGGCATGCACATAATACGATGAAGGCAACAAGGTATTGGCCACCACCCCGAGTATTTTGAGGACCATGGTAGCTACAACTCGCAATCTGCTGAGCCCACCAGAGGTTCCCAGCGACTTTCTTGAGTGTTTTCCTGGCCAAAAGCTAGATCTATAACAGGGACGAACACACGAGGACCGAGACTGGGGCGGAGTCGGCGGTGGTGGTGACAAACCAGGTGAGAGTTTCGCGGAGTCTAACCGCCTCGCGTCGATCACTTCAAGTTGGCCAATTCGCGGCTAGTGTAGGATTTCGTGTACATCTAGTCAACGTTGACCATGTCGCTCAAAGTCCCCAAAGCCAACAACGTCCAGCTCTTCAAGGAAGGCTACAAGGTACGATAGCTCGACTATGACACGGATCGCTACACCAACTGACCGATCGACGACGCCCTCTGGCTTTTCAGCATCTGCAAGGGCTCGAGGATGCTGTTCTGCGCAACATTCAGGCCGTTTCGGAGCTGTCAGATCTCGTACGGACAAGCTTTGGGCCAAATGGTGCGTGGTGTGACAGCGGCACATCCTTTCGTTCGTCCCACTGAATCAGTGATCAAGGTCGTAATAAACTCCTGATTAATCACCTGGGTCGATTGTTCGTCACGTCCGATGCCGCAACCATCATCAAAGAGGTCGAAGTCGTCCATCCAGCTGCAAAATTGCTTGTGATGGCATCGCATGCCCAGGAATCCGAGGTCCGTCTCATCCGTGCTTCACACCAAACCCCCACCCTCCTGACCATAGCACGCAGATGGGCGACGCAACCAACACCGTGATCATCTTTGCGGGCGAACTGCTCAAGAAGGCAGAACACCTCCTCATCATGGGTCTGCATCCAAGCGAAATCACCAAAGGATACGAACTCGCGTGTACGAAAGCGCTTGCCGAGCTGGAGAGTGCGTCCCTGTTCCACTGACGCGTGAGCGAATGCAACTAACAGCCTTGAAGATCTATCAACATCCAGCCTCCCCTCTCCGCTTACGCCATCCTCGCTCGCAGAGGCACTTAAGCCTGCTATCGCGTCGAAACAATATGGGTTCGAAGACACCCTGTCCGCGCTCGTCGCAGATGCTGCACTGGCCGTCATGCCAAATAACCCAAAGTATTTCAACGTAGATAACGTTCGCGTCGTCAAGATTATGGGAGGAAACCTTTCCGGCAGCCGTGTAGTGCAAGGCATGGTATTCGGTCGGGAACCAGAGGGCATCATCAAAAAAGTCACCCAAGCCAAAGTCGCCGTCTTCACTTCCGCACTCGACATTGCCCAAACCGAAACCAAGGGCACAGTCCTCATCAAAAACGCCGACGAAATGCTCAACTTTACCCGAGGAGAGGAGAAGCACATGGAAAAGGTCCAGCTTACGTTCCTTCCGGTTCTATACCATATATGCTCACCTTCTGAACATACCAGATCTTCAAAGAGATTGCTGATTCGGGTGTCAAGATCATCATCGCTGGATCCTCCGTCGGCGAACTCGCCCTCCATTATCTCAACAAATTCAACATCGCCGTCCTCAAAGTCCTCTCCAAATTCGACCTCCGCAGAGTAAGCCGCGTCGTCAACGCCACTCCCCTCGCTCGAATCGGCGCTCCCACCCCAGAAGAAGTCGGCTACGTCGACATCTTTGAGACAACGGAAATCGGCGGAGACCGTGTCACGGTGCTCAGACAACTGAGAGAGGATGAGGTAGGGTACGATCCAAGGACGGAAAAGACGCGGACGGCGACCATCGTGTTGAGAGGCGCGACGGCCAACCACCTGGACGACTTGGAACGGGCCATCGATGACGGGGTCAACGTCATCAAGTCGTTGCTCAAAGACCCGAGACTCGTACCTGGCGCAGGTGCCACGGAACTCGAGCTCGGAAAACGAGTGGACGCGTACGGGAGTGGGCTCAAGGGCCTCGCTCAGCACGCTGTGAAGCGGTACGCAACCGCACTGGAAGTCGTCCCGAGAACTCTTGCAGAAAATGCGCTCGGTGGTGCAGAGGGTAACGAGGTGCTCAGTCGACTGTGGGCAAAGCATGAGCAAAAGGGTGGAGAGGCCTGGGGTGTCGACGTCGAGGTACCCGTCTCGCTCGGCTCGCTTGTCACCCATTACTCATCACAGCACACCAGGCTGAGCGGGATGGCACGCTAATAGCCACTGATTACAAGATCCTCGATCCTCTAGCTGCCAAGTCATGGGCTATAAAACTCGGGACAGAAGCTGCGGTTTCAGTGCTCAGCGTGGACAGCATTATCATGAGCAAGCCTGCTGGCGGACCAAAAGTACCTCAGCAAGCGGGTAACTGGGATGATGATGACTAGCAGTATCGTGTTCAGCAGTACAGTAATAAAATTTGTGCCAATTCCGACTGCTGGGTGGTGGGACACCCATATATAAAAAATGAAAGAAACAGAAAGAGTAGGGAGATTGAGTGAGAGTCAAGAAGGGAGTGCCGTGCATTGGGAAGTGTACATGTCCATGATAAATATGCCGCAGACTGACGAAAAAGAAAAGAAAAGAAAAGGAGAGTGGCAGAGAAGTAACACAACCCGAATGTCCATCAATGTAGAAAGATCTTAAAGACGCCCTCCCAATGAGCGTGTACAAACACCATCGTTGGTCCTGTCATTCTTCACCCCCAATATGTGTCGATTGGGATGGAGGAATATCCACGTCTTCCTCCTCTTCCTCCAGGATCGGCGCTTCCATATCTTCCTCTTCCACATCATTTTCTGCCTCGTAATCTTCATCAAATATGACATGGAACTACGTTTCAAGTCAGTGTCACGCTCGCATCCCTTGGTCTAACAACACACATGAGTGATGAGGGCCTTGACAAGTTTGTGCGTATATCCCATATTAGCGAGGATGAGAGCAAAGTCGTTTTGAGGTGCCCGCAGCAGGTTCGGACTGAACACGATGGCAAGCGCTTCCGCTGTCATGTGGTTTTGTTCCTCAAAGTCGGTGACTCTGGAGGCGGTGGCGATATGAGAACATCTTGCCAAAGAAAAAGAAAAAAAAAAACGCACTTGTCAAGGTGTTCGGCGACGCGCTTCAACAAATCAAAGTTGGCACGTGGTAGCGCATGAACGACACTTCGAATACTCGACAACCGTGCATGCGGATTTTCCACCTCTGTAGTGACACGGGGAATCAGACGGGGCATATAGGAAAAGGAATCGACGTACTGATAGCTTCGATGATAGCGTAGTATGCAGACGAAGGAAACACAGGTTCTGGCAAAAGCCTAAACCATGACTTGATCAGGTCACCGATCGCATAGACATCCGTGCTCTCAACAATGGGCATTTCACCCCTGTTGAACGCGTCACGGAGAGCATTGATTTCAGAAGCAGCTCCTGCAATACGGTCTAGGACGCATGAACGTCAAGGTCAGCTGCCTCCACGACGGAAAGACGGACTCACAAATTCCAACTTCGCTCAACCCACGGGTCTCTACTTCCTCCAGACAGCTCGCAATCACACAAGGGACCGTGCCAGGCAGGACTTCTTCCCCATTTGCTTCACGTTCAAGCAAAAACTCCAGTTCCACACCAAAGACTAGGTGGCATCTCATCAGTACCGTCATTTTAGGGCAAGATTCCGAGTAACACCCACCAGCGGAAGGATCCCGAGATGTCGACGATACCCCGACAGGATCGATGATATGATCAGACAACTGAGGCTTGGGAGAGTTACCGAGGTAGGTCAAACGTCGCTTCGCAGCCACCTTGGACACATTCGTGATCGTTTCTATCCATTTCGTCATCTCCTGCCTCGAAAATGCCTGCAACAAGTACTGTTCTCCCTCTTCGGTATCCAGCTGGAACATGTACGACCTTTCATTGTTGATAAAATGGGCCACTTTCGCACCCACGACGGAGAGCACCAGCGACGGTTTCCCAGACGGCGTAAAGTCCAGCTCCGCAGGCGACTTTTTCGTGCTCAACGTATGGTCCGTAAACGCACTCGAAATAGGTCGCATCAACTGGAAGAACGCAGACGAGTAGCTCTTCTTCATACGATGCTGCTTCTGGGCTTGCGTCATCGGTTTTCGGGGCCGCATCACCTTGTTCAGGTATTCGTCCCGCCGTTCTATCCGCAACTGCTCCTGCTTCTTGTCTTTGCTCAGCCGATCGTACAAGTACTTGTCTCGTTTGTTCTTTTCGTGCTGGAGCGAGACAAGACGTTGGAAAGGTCGGATGACCTTTTTTGCGGAAGCACAACCACTGGTTTGGGCTTGCAGGGCTTCTCGCTGTGCTTCTTCCTTGATACCGCGAAGATCAAAGTGAAGGACGCTCACTTCCTTGTCGATATTGCTCAAGCGCTCAAAATCCCGTCGGTCGACGTCTTCCCTGGAACGACCGCGCATGCTGAGCAACATCGGCGTATTGAGTATGACGTCGCACAAGTGTCTTGAGAAGACATCAGCACACTGTATAAATCGACGACCCCCCACCCAAAAAAAAAAATCCTGACCTGCGTTTATCCATATTAATGATGGATTGCGGATCTTCCGGTGATATCGTCACAGCATTCGGTATACTAAGGACCTCGAGAAGACGTTCCAGAAGCCAACTAATATCGACGATCAACGGATCTGCATACAACTTTTTCGGAACCGTCGGTCGTGACAGCAAGAAGCCGAGGCTATCACATGGGACGCCACGGGTATTGGCCACGTTGTGCCACGGTCGCTGATGCATCCGACTCTCGGGGCTAAGGATGGCGGCAGTGAGGACGGCTTCGACAAACGATCGTACAACAGGTCGTTCATGGAGTTCGACAGAGCCACCGCCTCCCTCAAGACTGCGCATACGTGCGATCTCGATGGCCCGTAAACACAAGTCCATGCGAGCCTGTCGGCTCCGAATGCCGAGTTTCGGCGCCACGAGTTTTGAAATGATCCATTTGCGGAGGATGTTGTATGCACGTATACAGCTCCGGATGCTTGGCGGAAGGAGACGGTAAACGGAATCCTGAGAGTCGGTTATCATCGACGATGGTTGGACCTCCATGAGATGGGAATACATCGTCTGAATGTCGACGTCATCCAAGAAGCTGGTCTCCCGCCCAGAGAACCAGCCCGTCCGATCAGCGCTCTGTACTTCAAGCAAATCAGCAGTGATAAACAAATCCTGTGATACAAGCGTCAATAGAGAATCAGTCACACCAACGGAAGACACGTACGTCTTCCGAGACATTGCTGAATGCAGCATAACCCATAGCGTTCAAACTCTCCACCAAATCTTCAGCGGTAACCCTATCGAGATCTGGTGCTTGGTTCCCGAAACTTCGAACATGCGAGACTGTTCCTGTGGATCGAGGGACAGCGGTGGCGAGCGTGGGCGGATGCAAGGTGTGGGATATAAACGTCGACAACGTCTCCCTCCTCGTCACCTCCAATTCATCCCAGGCTTGTGCAAGTTCAGCGTCATCATCGGCTGGAGGACAGTCGGGCACCGAACGGTCCAACGGTGCTTCCAAAAAGGCTCGAACCAGCTCGTAGAGCTGGACCTCATCTAGACAGTCCTGTGCACCCCCACCGGTGGTAATCCACTCCTTTACGGCCCCAAAGATTTCAGAACGGTACTGTACAACGTGGATCGGCGCGTTCGTGGAAGTGTTACTAGAGGGTCGACTTCCTACGAACCGTTTGCGCAAAAGCTACATCCCGTGAGCCACGGAGAAAATGGCATCGAAGAAGACCTCGGGCTCACCTCGAAAAATACGATCGGTGTCACGAAGCTGCGGAACACATTCCACCACACCCGCGCAAACTCGGAGTGATCCACGACCAAGTCCCTGGTATTCCCATCTCGCAATGATGTTTCCCCGTTATCATCCGCCACTGCAACTGAAACGCCCTTGAGACCATGAATGAGTACGTTCACCAGCCTATCCAGTGTCCCGGCTTGCACGAGTACTCGGATGGGCCGTTCGGTAGACACCTCCGTCATGACGGGATGGTTGGCACGCTGAGATATAGCAGGCAGAGAGTTTCTTCGCTGTACGCTACTCTTGCGCTCCAGTCCCTGGGAAGAACCTGGTTTCACTCGGATGGACGGCGTGCGGACCACCGTTCTATCGCTGCCCGACGTTTCGATCGCCGAACTGGGCGGGCGAGACGGAGCACGTGATACGGGTCTCGAAGCTGAACCTGGATCCTTGTCTGGTCGTGCTACGAGAAGTAGCTCTCCGTCATACACAGGAATGGCGGTCCCTCCTAGATCGACATCTCCGATTTTGAGTAATTTATCTTTACTTGCTGAAGCATCATTTTTTCTGAACGAACGCAGGGAGGTGTCGATGTTGCGAAGTTGTTGGAGCTCTTCGACGCTGAGTTTTGTCGGCCCGCTCTCAAGACGACCTCTCCACACCTGACCCCGATCAATAAGCGAGACAGAAGGTAAAGGTTCGACAAAGAGAAGGGGAACCAGGGGATGACAATGCGTGTGAGGGGGTGCATTGGACTGACTCCAGAAAAACGGCTCGAACAGTCCCCTCCTCCGCGGCTCGGCAGCCAAGGAAAGGGTCATAAACTGGTCGACGCTACCACCACTATCAATATCCATCTCCAAGTCCCAAACCTGATGGAACATACCGCTGGAATTTCAGGGCAAATGCATTCTGCACGCTTCTCCCTTCCGACAAGTCCTCCCAAAGCGAAACCAGCTTGCCGACGTCCGGCGAAAGCGAAGTAGTCTCGATGGGTGTCCTGGAACAAAGCGCAAAGCGCGTCCTGAGACCCTCGAATATGTTCTTGGCCCTCAGAAGCGGCTCGGTGGCCCAATATTCGTCCGCCTCGTTTCGCGCACGTTCCAATTCATAGCGCATCTGTTCCTTCGCGTCTCCTCCCCACGCAGTCATCATTGGCTCTTTTGCAGTGGCCACATGGCCGTCGTTCTCGGGATAAATCCACGATTCGGCAGCGATGACACTCTGTCTATCAGCACGTCTCCAGGCTTTTGTCAACCTCGCTACAGGCCGGGAACACAGTGCAGCCGATATCGCCTTCCAGGAACACTCATCTCCGGCAATACGGCAGAGTTCCCCAACCCTGGCCCAAATCGAGATGACCTCGGAGCGCGAATGCGTGCGAGACGTCCGGTCAAAGTGTGAATTGTTCGCATTAGATGACTCCGAACCAAGGATCTGTATCAAAAGTAATCTCGTCAACCAATGGGGATGATCATCGCTGCCAAAGAATTTGGCCGAATGGGGTAACTCTGTATAGGCCTCGTCATCGGAAATGCCGGGAGAAGGATCCGCTCCGAGGACGTGGTCAACTGTCAGATTGTTAGGAATATCTTGGAACGCATGGCGATGGAATGTCTGGAGACTGAAACCGATCAGGTGAGGATCGAGCAGCGAAAGGACCTCGCGAGAGAAGCCATCTTGTGCGAGCATTGCCCAAACTCTTGGCAGTCGTTCCGCCGCGTCGGTGAATGGAACCTGTGGGCGCTGCTGTCGAGGATTGAGCGACTTTCCCGGAGAGATGGACGGAAGACCCGGTGTTCCCAGTGCTTCCATTAAAGAAGCCATCTTGCCATCTTGAGGTCGTGGGGAGAATGTCCCTAGATTCGGAGAAACGGAACTCGTACCATCTATCTGCGGGGTTCCCGAGTTCGGGTTTGGAGATGGCGTATAGATTGCCTGGGTAGAAACAGACTTGGGCACACCACCATTGATGGACAGAGAATTGATGCTGAAATCGGGAATAGTGCTGGATACAAACTCTCTCCAACCAGACTCGTCCGATGGGGTACCATGGTATCTGACATATTCTTGAGCCATCCAAACCACTCTGGCGCGTTCGGTCTCTCGTGTCTGCTCGTCTGCCCCATTGACCAAATTGGAGCAAAGACGGGTAAACTCGTTCTCGAATTTTAACCGGTCCACGAGGGGAGGCAGACAGAGGATGATCACAGACGAGAAGTCCTTCCACTCAGGGCTTCTCCCATCTGGGAAACGCTCCGCAGATCCGGAATCTTCGTCCGCGATAGGAGCGACGGACGTTGTTGCGAAGACAGCTTCATGTACGAGTGCTTCAAAGGTTCCCTTCACGATATGCCCTTCACTGACCACTAATTCGGGATGCGTCCTTCTTCCCCAATACGCCCGCTTCTTCCTTCCGATAGACCCCATGCCATCTTCTCGCCCTCTTCCTGACCTCCCGACTTCCTCGAAGACGTCCGATGCCGCGACATCTTCAAGGCTGGGCGGGACGATGCCTGTAGGAAACAGTTCCTTGATTGCAGCGCTTCTATCACTTGGCGGTTTGTAGAAATACAACTTTGACCCTTTAAGCTCGGTTTTAAAAGGTTTCCAGCCCTTCGCCAATGTTAAATTGGCTGTGCTGTAGGGTCTCTGGTAAGCTTGTATCATCGGCGCAGCGTCTGTGAGACGATTGATGAACCCAGAGTTGTAGGTGATCTGAGACGTTCGTCTCGAGACATTGCCTTCATCTGCTTCTAGCGCGTCGTTGGAGGTGGGTGGAGCAAGTAATGAAGAAGAGGGTTGGCTTGCGGAAGCTTGTGCAGCTAGATTGGGAATCGAGTGCTTGTGAGAAGGACCCGCGAGACTGAAGGGGAAAACTCCACGACCCATTGAAGTGCCTGACGATTTATCACTGTCAAGAGGTTTCATTGAGTCTCCTGACCCTTTTCTTTTAGGAGTGTTTGGGGAGAGGCCAAGTTTGGGAGCAGAAAGCTTGGTTGGTAACCTAGGTGCGAGGGGGTGCATTCTAGCGCTTGGTGTGGGTGGCGAATCGTCGGGCAAAACGAAGCCATCTGAGGTGGGAGAAGAAACGGATATGGATATATTAGGTTCGTTCACAGTAAGAGAGTCATCGGGAAGGGTATTAGATATATTGGCCGCGGCGGACGGAAAGGACTGGAATGTAGCATTATTGGCGAAAGAGGCGGGATGCAGAGTGGCACTACTGTTGCTTCTATTACGGTACTCTTGTACCCTGTGCTGAAAGGAGGCGTCGAGCGTGGAATGGGATAGATCGGGGAAGCTTCTGAGGTCATCTGCGGACTTGGACCAAGTTTTGCGGGATATGTTGCGAAGGTCGCCAAGGGCACCGCCAATATCGGGAGAAGGTTGGTGAGAAGATGGGTATGCTGAATTTAATTCGAGTGACTTCTTCGGTTTAAAGGCAAGTTCTGCAGCGGGCCTGCATACGATGATGTCAGTCAGTCACGGGGGAAAAGAGCGACGTAATTGATCCGGATATATAAGACTCTGCACGCGACTCGAACAAATGGAGAAATTAGGGATTGATGAAAGGGGAAACATACCTGGTAGGATCTAGAGCATGGGGTTCTGACTGGAAGGAGGAGAGAATGGGACGAGGATCCGTGGGTCTTGAAATTTTGGGGCGCCTGACTGAACTGGTACTTGTCCTTGGTTCGGATGTGATGGAGATGGAGCGTGGGTCCGATGTTTTCCTCCCGAACCACTTTGAGGGTTTTGAAAGGAAATGGGATATGCCCGAGGGGGAGTTTGAGCGTGACTGTGGAAAAGCAATGTGGGCGGGGGAAGAGGGGGACGATGAGGGATTGAAAGTGGGATCCTGAGGGCCCAGAGAGTTGAAAGACTGAGGAACGCGACGTGGGGCCATTTGGAGGGGGAAAGGAGCGCGAAGGTTTTTGGGAGATGTACAGTGAGAAGGGGTCTGCGAGGAAAAGAAAGGGATCGGTGTGTGAAAACGGAGCGCAAACACGCGTCTCGGACGTACCAAAGCGTTGGGAGGGACGGTGTCGAGTGAACGTTCATGCGGTGGACAGGAAACGCAGTACAAGTTGGCTGCACCACTGTGGCAGGCAACGAAACCGCACGTTGCTGCGTTTTTAGGAAATGTGGCGTACCCGCGTCGACGATAACATCGATACCCACTTCAGAACCGAAAAACCAATCAGACCACTGTCAGGGTCGCTGCCAGTCCAGCGAGAGCGCAGTCACAGCCGGACATGAATCCATTCTCATCCAACATTGAACGATCAGCGCAGCGCTCAGAGCGCTGTCCTAATTTCCAATGGCGTTGAGATGGCAATCAACACCGCAACTACCACGCTCATGGTTGGAGACGCGACGGACCCGTCCGAGGATGGAACGACCGCGATGATTGGCTTGCCACATGCCATATCTCGTGCAGCAACCGTTCAAGCACAGGAGTGGTATTACACAAACACAGTACAGAACAATCCAGTGCTCCACACGACGGGCATGCACCTCATTTCGTCGACCCTAAGCGCCGTCCTTGACAGCCTGCCAAGCGGGCCTGTTGGAGATATCGTTCCACCACCTAGAATCGAAACCCAAGTCAACACCGGTGGCATGACCAGCTCGCAAGTCCCGTACCTCGATACGTTCTGCCTCCCTGTAATCAAATCACTGTGACCCGCGGCGAAGAGCATGCTTGCGTAAGGCAAGTGCTGGAGATCTGCGAGGGTCAAGTTCTGCGAGTTCATGAGCGATCGGTGGATCGAACCGGCAGGACCATCATCAACGTACATCGCCAGCCAGGTATTTCTGCTTGCCGAGGATAATATTATACGCATCGAGCTTTGCCTTGAGCCTTGTGACGTATTCGTCCACTTTGGCTGCGTCTGCCTGTGCACCAGACCGACTTTGACATACAGATCAGACATCGGACGCTCGCACAGACGCGTGTGTACACATACAGCTTGAACACCTTCTCGAACACGAGAGGAGCAGCCTGGGCGTTGAAGTTGAATGCTTCGACAGAGGCCGCCTGTTCGAACAAGGCCTCCTCCTTGGGATCGGTGGGAATAAGGCCAGCAGTGCCCTGGTTGGGATATTTCTTGATCAAATAGCGAGCGATGGCACGAGACTCGTAGAGGATGAAACCCTCATCGTCCTTGTGGATCATGGGTCAGTGTCCCCGCATGGAACTCGGTGATTCAACGCACGATGTAAGGAACTTGGCCAAATGGCTGAATCTCGGTGTACTTGGGGGACTTGTGCTCGCCCTTGGAAAGATCGATGGTGACGAGCTCGTAGGGGATCCCCTTTTCTTGACAGATCAGGGCAACGAGGCGGGTGCAGGTGGACTTGGGGAAACCGTACAGTTTGAGGACCATGATGACAGCGAGACTCGATCAAAGGATGATGAACTGCTGGCTCGAGTGATTCGTTTTATAGGCCCACAGTATATGAAACTGCCCTGTGTCATGATGGGCGGTACATTCTTACTCAGAGCGCAGCAATCTGACTCAGAACAAGGGACGCCTGCCAAAACAAGACAAAACAACTTGACTTGCAACCAGCGCGACTGAACTTCATCGAAAGTGGAGGCGGTCCCGGCCGACCAAGTTATGATTATTTTCATACGGCGGGCCGTACAAGGCACT
>QGOH01008090.1:6937-23599 GCA_003313155.1 Boletus sp. MG95
TAGTACACATGTACGGTCAGAACCCGGGCCAGGGCTCATATGCTCAACACCCATCATGCACAATATTTACGGGCACTCGCTACCAGAACCGACGCATTTGAACCGACGGTGAAGAACAAGTGCTCAGGAGAACATTTGGCTCTTACGAACGCACAGCCACCATTAGGAATCTGACCTCCGTCGTCGCCAAGGCCGGCGATGCTGTCGGCTATGAACATCCCAACTTGAAGCACCCACCGTCGTGGCTGTTTAATTTACTTAAGGTCTGTAACTTTTTTAATATGTTTCATGGCCACGTATCATCTCGCTGGTCGATGTCCGCGCCCAGTACTTGATCTTTGGCGTGGGGGTTCGTTAGATGGTCATATGGCAGCGAGCCGTCGTCGCCGACCGCTGGAGTATCTGTCGATGATGGTAAATGCACCAGGCGGCTCGAACAGATTCGGACAAGGTCGCAGAGACCGTCGCACAGCGTCCTCCCACGACGCAACCCCTCGACCCCGAGCGGCCTTACCCCGTTGGGCAGTTCCTGGGTTTGTCTCACTCCATCTTGACCGTTTGCCGTCCACACAACGGCTTGTTCCTAGACACGTGTGCTGACAGTATCCTAGATTTTGATACTGCGGCGCCGCTTGGACGTCATAACGCCGACATTACTGTAATATCTCCACCTCGGATCCCTTCTTGTCGAGTTCGTCGCATCAGCCGTCGAATCAGCACACTCAAGGGCACCTTGGCTTCTTTTCTTTGAACACCGCCGCTCACAGCAACACTGATCGCCTTCTAAAGCGCCCTCTCGCACCCATCCCGATCACAAAGCGCAGTCTCACTCCCATTCTCAATCAAAAATAATTGTGTACAGGGTTATATTAATGCCAAACATGACTTCCGCTGCTTCTTCAAGCGCTGTGAACAAGGTCCACACATCGCCATCCAAGGTGAGTTCGGGCGGAGTTAACACGCCAGTCTCGTCCACTCACCACCCGTAGCCCTCGACACGTACCTACGACGCCAAACTAGTCACTCGAGAGATGCATCGACTAGGCACACTCGCAGGTCTCAATCCTGCTATCGCCACATCACTCTCATCCAGCGCATCGGCATCGACGCTAACGTTGGCCCCCTCCACCTCACCTTCAGCGGTCACACTTGTGCCTGGCACATCGCATAGCCATGGGATCAGCGCCCTAAGCGGTGCGACGGCGTCGGACAAGGATAATCCCTGGGGCACGCTGCATGTGCATGTTTTGCCCCTGTTCAATGAGGAACCGCTACGTGTACCGATGTGAGCTGTTGCACCAGGTTCTTCGCGAGTCAGGCTGATAGCTGCCCTATAGAGAGGACCTGAACGCTCTTGTAAGACGGCATATTCAGACAGTCCTGGCTGCATCGCCATCAAGAGCTTTGACGACTCTCGCGACCGATGCGCGAGAACTGATCGGGGCAGGAATGGTCACCATAAACGCGAAAATTACTGCCTTGTCAGATGAATTACTTCCCAGCCGGTTAGTTGAACTATGGTCCTTTTTCTGGGACCATATATTGCCATATGTTGAAGGAGTGAGTGTAACCAGCTGGTTATCGTATCGCTCGACTGATGTCACTCTGATATAGGTTCTGTTGCCGTTGCAAACTGACCCACTGCTGACGTCCCTACACCGCACTGCGAAACAACATCGTGGTAGCTCGCCAACGCGTCAAAGTGCAAAAGCCGCGCCGACCGTTGGGTCACGCGCAACCTTTTCGCCGACTATTGATATTCGAAGTGTTGCGCTCTGCGCGTTCCGCGACCGTGTTATTGTATCCCTACATAGCCGGCTGCATACCCTGCTCTCACCAACACAATGTAAGGAGACCCTCGTCCGACTAGGCTCATACCGTCAGCCGAGGTTACAACAAATGTATGTGCGTCCTACCTCACTACAACGCTGCGTTCTGAGTGCAAGGCAGGTTACTCGTACTGACCTCGGAGCGGCGTGTGCGTCCGCCCTCACCAACCCTTTCCCTCCGCGCGCCAGATGTTGAACCTAGCGCGGGTGAAGCGGCCATCGCAGATCTCCTCCAACTTTTCTCGCAGGCTCAGCATCACGCCCGAGCGCAAACCCCTCACCATACCTCACGTCAATCGTACACACGTGGACTGATGGTACGAGCTTCCACGCCAAGCTTTCTATCCGCTGGCATTCCACGGGACCGTCGTGGCCGCATTGGAGGGCACGACGTGAAACGGATGATTCTGGGCGCGGGTGGACAGTCTGTGGCGATGCCTCCCGGTGGAAGTGGAAATGTGCCAGTGGACGATGTGGACTCGGACGCGGAAGACGAGGGTTGGAACGAGGGAAACGAGACACCGCGCGTTGGCACGATGGACTACCGTGACCGGAGTGGTGTCCCATCGGCGCGATTAGCACAACAGCCCGCGAACACGGGAGGATGGGGACTGGGAGCTGGGAACGAGGAAAAGGAGGAGGACGACGACGACGACGAGACCATGAACTGGGATCAAGCTCAGGTAAAGGTTGTGTTTCTGTCGGTGTTGGTCTGGTAATTAACATGGTTGAGACAGGCCGCTGTGGAACGCATGATTGGAATGAAAGCCGAGTCACCCACGGACATGCGTAGACGTGTAGTATTGAGTGTTACGTAATCAAAGATCTGACTGACACGTGATCGAGTGAAGACGTCATCGAAAGGACTTGTCCCCCCTATCCGGGGATATAAGGGGACGGACCCGTCCTCTGTCCTGCATTGCACCATGTCTGGTGCGTACTCGACCTCCTCGTCGACATTTTCTTACATATCTCATTAGAACATACGAAAGACACGACCCGCGTTGCAGCAGGTCTCAAGGCCGCCATCCACAACCCAAACGTCTCTGCCGAGGCAAAAGAGCACGCCAGAGTGAAGCTACAGGAGATGGGCCAAGATGTCGAAGCCACTCACGAGCTCCAACCTGGTCATGGTACCGAAGAATCCACGCGCGTGCTCGCTGGTTACAAGGCCACTTTGAGCAGTATGGTTTCACGTCACTCCCCTCTGACTTGGCGGTCCCACTCGTTTAATACAGACCCACACACCTCAGCAGAGGCCAAGGCGCACGCAGAAGAGGTGCTCCAGGCAGCTGGCATTCACGAGAGACATCCCGGACACACTGACGAAGAGCACCAGACACGCGTGCTTGCAGGTTACAAAGCTTCTTTGCATAGTTCGTGTAGATCGTCGGTACAGTCACGCACTTTCTGACCATGCCCTTGGTAGATCCGCGCGTATCTGAAGAAGCAAAGCAGCACGCACGAGAGTATCTAAGTGAGCATGGCATTGACGCTTGAACGAGTTTGCCTTCCATCCCTGGACACATCCCACTATGCATCGTTGGCGCTGTATTTTTGGTATTCGGTAGAATTAAGTCAATTCGCGGGGTATCCATCTCGAGTACATTATTGTTTACTTGGCGACCGCCTCTAATCTATTCACCACCATCTCCACTCTGTCCTCGAGGCTGCTCACATTACCAGCAACCGTCTTGCGATTTGCGTCTAGACTGGTTTCGACATCTGCCACCGCACCATTGAGTGCCTCGAGTGCCTCTCTCGTCCGTTTCTGCTCCTCTTCGAGAGTTGCGATCATGCCCTGGAACTCGGCGGCAGATCCGTGCAGGGCCGAAAGCGTCCTCAATCGTGTAAGAATATGAGGGATGTGAGGCAAAGACGGCGCAAGGCGCGAGAGCAAGGGGAAGACAGCATCCTGAGCAGGGGTAAGTACAGTCAACGTACCAGTACCCCCATTCGCCTGTCCACCCCCAGCTTGTTGGCGCTTTTGTGTTTGACTGGCAGACACCCGGTCCAAGTCCGAGAGGAGAAGCTTGAGCCGCCTAGAGACGGAATCGATGTGTCGCGGCTGGGTAAGCAATGTGAGCTGGTTATTGAGCCGCATCAGCATCGGCAGAAGCGGAGGCGTGAGGGGCGAGGCCTAATTAGAAACGAACGAGTCAAGCCTCAGACGGTTAGACAATCGGTGGCCCATCTCTCTCTCTCACCTCGTCCAACGTCGCGCTCACTGACCCAACCAGCTTTTCGAGTTCCCCGACCCGCTCGTCCATCTCCACGATGCTCCTCGCTTCTGGGACGTCCCCCCCACTACCCTTGACCGTCCCGCCCTTGACGTGTTCGTGATCGTCTTCCCCATCTTTGCCTTCCCTGTCCCTGAATTCACCTTCACCAACGACGATACCGACCAACTTCCCCCTCCCCTCCTTCCCCCTCCTCACCTTCTCCAACCGCCTCCGCACATCGACCAATCCCCGAATCATCTCCCCCGGATCGACACCCTCCCCGTCCTTTTCGCGCGCTTGCAGCGCCGGGTTGGACGGGTCCTCGAGTTCCGCTTCGAGCGCTGCGAGTTCTGCTTGGAGAGCGCGTAGACGTGCGGGGAGGGGGAGGGAACGGGCGGGCGAGCAAGTGGACGAGCGGGAACGACTGGACGAGGGTGAGGGCGGGTACGCGTAACGCGTACGCTGGCGACCTGTGCGTGATATGAGTCTCATAGGATGGAACGGGTTTATAGAACGCAGAGCAGCAGTAGCAGCGGGATGGGGTGTGGACGTACGGGCACGCTCAGCTTTCCGGAAACGTTTGCTGGCTTCTTCGGGGTTAATCAAGTTACTCACGTCGAGCTCTTCGCGGCTCGTCGCTGTGCCATCGGCAGCTGCCCTCGCCCGGGTACGTACAGTAGAGGGTTCGTCGTCGTCAGAGTCCCCATCCTGTTATGAGAGATCAGCAGCCGCGTTGACACTGGGAGATGGGAGAAACGCACGTCGTCGTGAGACGGTAGAAAGACGTCCTCGGTTTCATAGACGTCCGGTGCAGTGTCCTGTATTGAACAAGATCAGTCACAGACTGGTACAAAAGCGTGGTACGAACGATATCGGGGAGGTTGGCGTACTTGTTCGCACTCATGATCGGTCTGGGCAATGAAATGGTGTTTGGTTGTGCTGCGATATTTGAGCTGGACACAATGGTTTTACACAAAAAGCAGCCAAAAAAGCGTCACCTGAGCGATTCGAACACTCGCGGTCAAAGACCAACCGCTTTGCTGGATAGCAGGCGATCCCGTTAACCACTCCGGCAAAGTGACCCATGTCTGCATAAACCCAATTCCCACTCATATCTCCTTGTTATGTATCTGTAGCCAACTCTATGTTCATCCGTGACTGCTAAGCAATGAGATAATACAACCTCCATAACCACCCAAACCGACCCTGTAGACTCCGTTTGATCTCTTCGTCATCAAGCTCATCATCGACATCTTCTACATGCTCGTCTTTATACAGGTCTACACTATAGATGTCAACGATGTCGAACGTGCTCGTGAGTTCTGTTGCGTAGCCACGGGGGTCGATGGGGATCAGAGGTGTCGATTCAGCAGTGGACTCCAAGGGAAGATCACCTGGAGCCACTGCCTCTTGTTTGGTAGCGGAGGTATTCTTGGCGAGCGCCCAGGCAATGTACATGGCGATCATGACGGGTATTTCGATGTAAAGCGAAACGAAGTCGATAACGGAAAACGTTGGGAAAATGGATGACCAGCCTTGGACTGTGAAGATGGAGCTCAGCTGGACCATGTGATGCGAGACGACTTACTGAGAATCAACGCTGCCACGGTGATGATCTACAAACGGATTGAGCGTGTCAGAGGCCAAAAGTGGTGCAACGTACGACGAAATATGGACCCCAAGGCCATGTCCAGCGAACGTAAAACTTTAATTCGTCCACGGAGCGGTTCTGGGCAATCCAGGCCTTTCTGAATCTCCAGCTGGCAAGACCAATGGATAGCCATGCAATCTGCAGGCGGTGAGAATGGGTACGATGGACCAAGGTTGAACCTACTTGGTTAGAGACACCGACGATGTTCTGTAGCCATACCCAAAGCTGACCGCTGCCAATAAAGCTACTTGCAAAACACAAAATACTAATACTACTGGTGGCTAGCAAAGCGAATATCGGAACACCGGCGGGTGTGGTCTTTGAGAAAATGGCATGGGCTTGTCTACGAGGAGAGACGACAGAGAGTCCGTAGAGAACGCGAGTACCGGCAAAGAGAGCGTGATTACCGGCAGAAAAGACGGAGGTGAGAATGACGGTGTTCATGAAAGAAGCGGCAACGGCTGCTGGCGATCAGGGCCAAGACTGCAAGTGTGAGGAGGGGACGTACTTGACCCAGCCAACTGGAATACGATGGTGAATGGGGATGTGGTGGTAGACTTGTTTGAGAGGTTTGGGTAATCCCATGGGACTGTCAAAAGTATGAGCAGAAGATGGAAAGCGGGTGAATACCGTATGCACCGTTAAGACCGATGAGCAAAATGCTCAGGACATAAAACAAGAGGATTCTAGAGGGGGTATGACGACGAGAGCAAGGGCGAGTTACTAGTCTTACCGCCAGAACACGAATTTGACGACCATGGGCATGTTTCTGGACGGGTTCTTGGTTTCACCGGCGGTGATGCCGAGGCTTTCGGTTCCGCCAACTGCAGAGGGATAAGCGAGGGCGAGATAGTGAAAATGAAAGGACGTGCATGCAAAGCTGGCGGTGACGAAGACTTTTGCAAAGCCAGAGAAACCGTTGACGAAGGGTGCGCCGGGGATGGACCAATAACGGGCGCCGATGTAGGTGTGGTCGGTGTTTACGCCGACATTGACCAATATGCCGAGGACGATGAAGATGACGATGGTGGCGACCTTGAGGAAAGCGAGCCAGTATTCTGAGGAGAGATGAGAGATGTAGGGGGTGAGGGCAAGGGAGATACCTAGTTCGCCATAAGCGCGCACGTGGAGTGCGTTGATAGAAACGAGGATGACCCAGGCGAGGAGACTGATGACCCAGGGATGCCAAGAAGTCCAGAACTGGAGGACGAGCTGGGCGGCGGTGAGATCGGATGCGACAGAGACGGCGTCGTTGAACCAGTAGTTCCAGGAGAGGGCAAAGCCGTATGAAGGGGAGAAGAAGCGGGTGGTGTATGCGTTGAACGAGCCTAGACGGCATGAGTGGAGGAGCAAGGAAGAGAGGAGGAACTTGTACCTGCGACGGGGTACTGAGTGGCCATTTCGCCGAGGAGGAGGAGGGTAACGTAGACGATGAAGCCGATCAAGGCGTAGCAGATGAGGATGCTGGCGGGACCACCCTCCGAGAGAGACTTGCCAGTGCCGAGGAAGAGACCGGTCCCGATGGTGCCAGCGATGGCGATCATCTGCACCTGTCGCGCGGACAGCCCGCGACGGAGGCTTGTGTGTTCAGCCATGCTCCTCGTCGTCGTCGAGGATTGTGACAAGCCTTGAGGCGAGTTAATTGCGCCACTCTGGCGTCAATCATACAAGTATTCGCGACTTTGCTCTGCTCGGCCATGTCGACGCTGGTCGACTTTGTCTCGGCGACGCCCCCACCGCTGACGCTGCACCTGCTGCCCCTCGCGCCGCTCATCCACCACGTCCGACACCTCGCCGACGTCCTCTCTTGGTCCGCGCCGTGGGAAGAGTCCGCCCTCCTCCTCGCCCTCTGGTGGTCCCTTTGTCTCTTTGCCGACCTCACCCTCAAGTACGTCCCGCCTCTCCTCCTCTCCCCCGCTCACCCCTCCCCAGACTCTTTCTCCCCTTTGCCAGCCTCTTCGTCCTCGTCTTCCGCCACTGGTCCTCCCCCGCTCAGCCCGCACCGCCCTCGCCCCCGCCCGCGACAGAGTCCACCGTACATGACCTCGTCGACGATCTCGCCGCCATACATGCCTTCCTCCCTGACCACTCCGTCCCGCCCCCGTCCTTGACACTTCTCCGCATTGCCGCCTTTCTCTACATCCCCTACCTCGTCCTCACCTACCTCGTCCCCCTCCGCATTTGCATCGCCATCTCTGGCACACTCCTCCTCATACACCGCGCCCGCTGGGCTCGCAACGCACGTGCCGCCCTCGCACGCAGCGCACACCTCCGCTGGGCATTCTACCACCTCTACGCTTTCTTCTCCGGCACTCCCCTCCCCGTCGCATCGACACCCTCTCCCCCTCCCGAATACGCTTCTCGCCCTGTTTCTGGCACCACAGAGTACACCGACGCACCATCCCATCCCGACGAGGACCTCTCTACACCACGCCCGTCCCCGCCCCTTCGCTTCCTCTTCACCGTCCACGAGAACCAGCGCTGGTGGGTCGGTCTCGACTGGACAGCCGCCCTCCTCCCTGGTGAACGCCCATCTTGGTGCAGCGCCTCACAGGTGCCCCTCCCCCCGCCTTCTACCTTTTCCCTCCCGTCCCCGACCACCTCTTTTGTCCCCGTCGGAAAACACGGCAGAGCAATGCGCATGGCCAGGTGGACCTGGGAGGAACCAGAATGGCGAGTCGTCGTCAGAAAGGAGGGCCACGACGGCCTATGGAGAATCGAAAAGACGCCGCCAAAGGACAAGGAGACACCCGACGACACCGGTACTGCTGCCCGCATGTTGCGTGCTGCAAGAGGAAGGGACCCTTCCGGAAGCGGCCCCAGCGAGTCCCCAGAACGAGACAAGAAACCCCCTTCCGATCAGCACGTCCCCGATCCATCCGTTATCCCAGCCCACGAGGACGACATCGTGACCGACCCCGAGGGCTGGGTGTATGGCGACAACAAGTGGGAAGGTGCAAGTTGCAAGGGCGGCATGGGCAAGTACACAAGATATCGTCGCTGGACCCGGATCGCGATCCTCACAGAAACCGTCGAGCTCGTCGGCCCCGGTGAGTTTGGTGTCGTGCGGGACTCGGGCGCATTCAGTACATCCAGCGCCGGGAACACTTCTTCCATGGTCACTGCTGGCCTCGCATCCCCTACCGCATCCAGCTTCTCGGACTGGGAGAGCACTGGCTCTGCAGCTGACCATTCGAAGGACCAGAGGGAATCTACCGGCACGAGGGGTATGCTCAGACAACGATTAAAGGCTGTCATGGATGGATCTGGTCATTAATGTTTGTTCGATGTTGTATTACTATTATCTTTTGCGTTTCGTACTTGGGAATGCCTAATAGTTTACACTTTTTATCTGTACTCAAACGAGCGCCCATTTCCTAGCTTCAAGGGATCCTTTGTCGCCTCTCTCACGATTTGTAATCAAACTGAGCTGAATTCTATTTCGGCGCTGAAGACATGTTAAATGGTGTTCATGACTGCCTCCACACTTTGACAGTCCCATCAGCACTTGCAGTAATAATCTCCCCGGCCTCGCTCGGATGGTGCTCCGTCCAAGTGATCACCTTGTTGTGTACCTTGGGTGGAGGATTCGGCTGCAGAACCGCCCCCTGCACATGGCATCAGTCCCTTGATCCTACCCCAGTACAACGTCCACCTACGTCGACCAAGTCCCAAGCCCATACCTGTCCGTCTTCGTCACCGCACACGACGCTCGCTTCTTCGTGCCCAAAACAGGCGCGACACCGATAGGACGTGTGTGCATGCCCCGTAAACGCATTCAAGAGTCTCCCCGTCGCCGCGTCGAACAGCCTCACGTGCGAGTCGAGGGTGGCAACCAGAAGCGTCGTCGCGTCCGCAGATGGGACGACCGAGGTGACGGGCTCTGTGTGAAAAGGACGTGAACGTGCAGCGTGAGGGAAAGGGAAAAAAAGGGGGGGAACGCACGTCCGACAAAGTCTGCGCGGAGTTCACCTTTGCGGAGGTCATATGTGCGGACGTAACCGTCCACGGAACCGGCGACGATGCTCGTCGCGTCGACGTAGAGGGCCTGCACCGCATCGCGGGCTTCTTCGAGCACCTGAATCGGCGCACGGGACTGAGACCTAAGACACGCACGCGCATTGAGGGAACAACATGGGGGAGAGGGGGGAACACGGGCGTGCCACGTACCGTAGGTCCCATAGCCTGATCGTCGCATCGTACGAGCCTGGTTCGGTGAACGGGGGAAAAGCGTAGTCATGAGTAATGAGAGACTGTCCATTGTTGGGTCGTGAACTCGGGTGCGCACCACTCGCTAACACGCTCGCGTCCGCACTGAACTCGACGGCGTGTACTTTGCCCATGTGACCCGCCAGTCGGCGACTCGTCACCCCCGTCGCGACGTCCCAGACGAAGACGGACCTGTCTCCGCCCGACGACGCAAACTTGGCATTGTCATGACTCCTGGAACGGTACGCCAACGAATTGGTCGTCAGCCCCAAACGTCGACGGTGGTGTGATCCGGGGGCATACTGACACGGATATGGAGAGGACCTCGTATCCATGCGCCTCAAACGATTTGATCTCGGTGCCCGAGTCGGGGTTCCAGAGGCGCACGGTGCGATCTTGGCCACCGCTCAGGATGTATTTGGCACTCCCTTTGGCGTAACGAACGACGTGCACTGGGCCGCGATGGCTGCCGAGGGTCGTGTGTAGTTTACGGGCGACTGAATGTGGGCCTCGTGAAGGTGCCATGTGTACAGAGGAGAAATCCCAAGTACAACATCAAGTTACGGTAAATACTAACATAAGCATCGTACACGACGTCCTTGCGAATTCTCTATCAAACATCACAGATACATCTCAAGTTAGGCTGCCAGGACATCGCCCTCATGCACGGGTCAACCTCTCTACAAGTTCTTGTGCAGTGTTCGGATTTAACTTGCAACGTTTCGTCAGGAGTTTCAACAGCTTCTTCTCCTTCAAGTCCTTCTTCGGGGGAGCGAAAAATCCAAAAGACCGCAAGAACTGGATGAACCACGGATCGGCCGGCATGACGTACTTTCCCTGTCCATTGTATCCGCGCAACATCCGCTCGATGTTCGCTTTCGACTCTGGGTACTTGCTGTGCGTCGGCAGCCCAGTAACACACGCATGTCCCGCCGATTTGATGCCATACTTTGCCAGACCGGCCAGGTTGCGTTTCCACCACGCCTCCATGTCCGGCTCCCGTTCGAGGTGCGTGATCACGAGCGCGACGGGTACCATTGACCGGCAAAGTACCTCGTGGAACAGCCTGTAGTTGCTCTGCGTTGTCGCGGTGACCCGATTCCCACGCATACAGAAGAGAAGGAGGTCGACGCCGCCCTGTTGGGCGAGCTGCTGGATGAGCGCGAGGGCACGTTCGATGGCATCCATGTACCCAACGGCGCCCATCTCCGGCTGCTGTAGCCCGACAGTGTCCCATATGTGAAACGTCCTGCCGTCGACGGGGAAGCTATAGCGTCGGGAAGACAACGTACGTCCCTCGGCGTCCGGGGAGACGCTCGCGACCTGCCGACCCGCAATCAAGTTGATCACCGAGCTCTTGCCGACACCTGTCTCTCCGAATAAGACGATATTGACTGACGTCATGAGGAAACCTGGAGGGAGGGATACATTGGAATCAATATCCAATTATCTGTCGTCGATTTCCGTACCAGTCACGGAGGAGGCGTTGGGTTGATAGCTGAAGAGGAAGAGATGGGACGGGACAAGAGTTGGATTGGAAGAGGGTAGTTTATACCATGCGGAAATGTGCTGTATGAAGCGATAGGATGGCGGTGAATGGACGGACAATGTGCACGCGTACACGGCACGTCGTTACCAAGTAGAGGGTGCAATGGGTCCCTTGATGGATGGCAATGCGTCAAAGGAAGATGCTTGCGCTTCCCCCAGAGCCATTGCGCGAGGAAAACGCATGGTCGAAGAAGGTAGGGGCACAGCGAGGTGGCCGAAGAACTCAAGTCTATTCCTTGAGGCAGCTCCCGACAGTACGAATCTCCATCTGGCTTGTTGGAGGAGGGCGGTGGCAAGAAGAGTGTCAG
This sequence comes from Boletus sp. MG95, assembly GCA_003313155.1. NCBI lineage: Eukaryota > Fungi > Basidiomycota > Agaricomycetes > Boletales > Boletaceae > Boletus > Boletus sp. MG95. Next base: position 18,705 of record QGOH01008090.1, read on the forward strand.
GCGCAGGCCAACTTTCCCAGACGGTACGGTATCGGTCAGCCCAGCTGATCTCTTACTTGTCTTACGATGGCATCCAAACAGGTGAAGCGACACTTATCTCCAGCCCCCTTGCCTCCATCAAAGCGCCAACATGGCCCGTATTCACCATCCGTGTGGGGTGTCATCACCTCGTTTGACAATGCCCTGTATGATGAGCTCGTCCTCTTCATATTCTCATTCCTCAACTCGAGGGATCTATGTGCCATGCAGGCCGCCAACAAAAACTGCTCTAGACTGGCGTGTGACAATCAGGTACAGTACTTGCATATTTATTGCCTTGAGAGAGATGGATGTTGAATATCAACGGCGCGACATCGTTCTCCATTGTCAACAGCTCTGGAAGACACTCTTCGTCAGAGACTTTGGGAAAGCCCGCCTTCGAGGCGGAAAGGGATTTTACAGCAGAATAGATGGCCGCTTGGTAAAGGGACTCCCGTCTCGTGCATCCCTTCCGGCGGACGACTCAGCGAGTCTCAACTGGAAGTGGATGTACCGCATAAGCTCAAACTGGAGAAATGGTGGGCACTATCAAGGCCGCTCTCTTACATTGGCCATCTCATCCACCCAACCAAGGTCGTTGCGCTGTAGATAGCTTGGATGGTGGTACTCCACCCACACCATCACCCCCTCAAAGACAACCGTCAGTAACAGCGACGCCAAGGTTCCACGTCCTCCTGGCTGGCGCTCTGACCATCTCTGCTTCCTCAGAGATGTCCCACCAACCTATGATCTTGCTCAGATCTCGTCTGAATGCAGTCCATTCACTCAAGTGCAGATCTAGCGCTACCGCCGGTCCGGTGGGAATATCTACCATAGCTATCGACCAGTCTCGTCCGACATCTAAGACGTCCGAACAGGATAGTCTTTTACGTTTCGCGGCTTTCTTATCAACAGGGGAATTCAGTATCTACGAGTACAACCCCTTATCGTTTTCCCCGTCGCCAAAGCTCGCTTATATTCCATTACCCCACCGCCAGTCTCATGTCATGCACGCTGCATACCATCACCCATTACTCGTCACCTTATCTCACACGTTTACACTCATGGTGTACGACCTCAGTGGGGACACAATTACCCACACTCATTCGCTCAGCTCATTCACGAGCCATCCGCCAACCTCTTTGATCCTGTCCGCCATGCCTTCCTCGCCGTCATACAAGCTTATCCTGGCATATGCCATCCCAGTATACCCGGCACACTGGAGTGTCGGTGTCACCGAGCTGATTATCTCATCCTCTGGTTCCGTCACACCTACTACTGCTCTCTCTGGGACGGCCGGTCCAGCGCCGCTCTCCAATTTCACTGTGGCTGGGACACGCTCGGCACGTGCCTTTGACGTTCCTCAAGGCTGGATAGACAACGAGAAATTAATAGCCATGCGCGCACAATGGGGACGCAAAGTGAAACAGGTTGCCGATACACAGACGGATGGCAAATGGGTCGTCCTCGCACCCGGCGACACTTCTGAATTACCTCCGTCGCACGACGAAGGCTCGTCGAGTGATGGAATCTCCAGTTCGTCCTCTTCCTCAACGCCCTATGTCTCTCCACCGAGCCATACGTCGACACAACTCCAGCTTTATCGGTTGTACATGCCACCGTTCTCTTCGACACACACACCAAGGCTCAGTTTCGTCCGCACCCTTCATGGACCACTGGGGCCTGTCTCCGCGCTTTCCTTGGCGGATGGCCGCTGCGTCAGTCTTGGTGTCAACGGTTCGATATGGGTCTGGGATCTGGAGGGTGGGGAAAGGACAGAGATCGCGGGGCCAACCGTCGGGTCCCAGCAGGTGAATGGACGGGGCACCGTCGTGTTCGATGAACGACGGATCGTAACCTCTGGCGTCAGAGGGATGGAAGAGCGTAGATTTGATGTTTAGGACAATTTCGTATCGTTAAATGTATGTATACAAGCGTGTAGAGTTTTTTGATATGCCAAGTATGGCATCCGGATACGGAAGGTAGTAAACGTGTCACAAGTACGGGTACTTTGGCTCTTGGCATGTTCGACCTTCTGTTTGGTAGGTAAGTATCTTATGTACAATCGTCCTCGAAGAGCACTGCGATCATGCAATGTTTATTAATGTCTCCATATGTCTTTATGAGCCATCCTGGCAGACCCCTCCATTCGTCGAGGTTACCCGCGAACAGCATCGGTGACACTGGCAACGACTCTGCCGGCCGCAGCTGGATCGCATTGACGCCAACGCACCCAAGGAAACTTAACATAGACTCGGGAACAAGTGCAACGCCTCCAAGTTCCGGCAGAAAACGTATGTAAACCGCGGCTGCAACCGAGGTCAGCGGAGTCATTCTGATTCATGCCGCATGATATATGATAATTGAATGTCATGTGCTGTAGTTCGGTGGTGAGCCAAGCCCACCCTGTGAGATGGCGGGCGGGTAGCATGGCTGTGAGTTCCCTTATAACAACTCTAGACTCAAGCCCTCGTGTTGACCCTCCCCCGCTGAACGCACCCCAGTCTTGTCATACCAATAAACCTTTCCGGAGCACCCTCGAAATTCCAGACTTATCAGACCCTGAGCCTCGTTTCTAGTATCTTTCATCACACCAAACACTGGACGCATGGAAATAGCATGGGCACTCAACAAGATCCATAAATTCAATAACCTTCGACCGCCTGAAGTTCAGACTAACGTTGTCGACTCGATGTCTCCACCCCACGCAGCCGAGTACATCTCGGCTCAACACGCACTCGCTCAAGACTGCGCCGTTCTCCAGCTCATCGATGAAGATATTGAAGAATGTCGGATGCGCATCGCGCATGCACAAGCGCAAATGCGCCTCCTAGAACGTCAACGCGACGCTGTTCAACATCGTGTGTCCATCCATCGTGCACGGCTCAGCCCTGTGCGCGCCGTACCTGAGCAAATACTCCAAGAGATCTTTCAACACTGCCTACCGGATGATCCTTATGTCGTGCCAAACACACGTTCCGCACCGCTACTCCTCACGCACGTGTGTCGTCGGTGGCGAGCCGTCGTACAGGCTACTTCTGAGCTATGGTCGTCCATCGCGCTACACGATCGTGGCGTGTGGAATTACGAGCTCGAGGTTCAGATGGTGAAGCGGTGGCTTGACCGATCCCGCATGCGCCCTATCCGCATGAGCATCACCTGTCCTCCGCACACCGATTTCGGGTTGGACAGGAACACGTCATGTTCTGACATCTTTCAGCTCGCGATTGTGCACAGCGCTCATCTGAGAGATTTGTGCTTGAACGTCAATAAGACGTACTTACGCCATTTCATGGACCGTGCGAGCTTACCAGCGCTACAGTCCATCGTCATCTCGTTTCATTCCGTCCATCGGATTGACGAGCTCCTGGAACCAAACACACCTGCCTCTTTCTCTGCCCCCAATCTCAGGCGCGTCGCGTTCAAAGGAGATAGGACATCGATCAACCTCATTCCCCGCACCGTCTCGCCACAAATAACCCACCTTTCCTTTGACTGTACGATGACCTTCGATCTCGCCCTCCTATTCCAAGACTTTCCCAGTCTCCAGCACCTCTCACTCTCGCTCTCACTCTCGCGTCATGCCCTTCGTTTCCGGCTACCACCCCAGAGCGATCACAAGATCGTTGTGCCGTCCCTCCTCTACTTCGACGTCCGTCTTGACAGGGACATGCTCGACTTTGGAGATCCGGAGACGCTGGAGACGGTGCTTGACCGGCTCGAGTTGCCAGCGTTACAAGTACTGTCTATCGCCGCGCCGCTGAGACCGCGATATCACGAACAGACCGGACGCACGGAGGCCAGTTGGGAGAACCACACGGCATGGGTGGGCAGTCCGAGCGTGGCGTCTCTCTTGTCTCGTTCCCGATACGCTCGACCTCGGTTTGAGTGTCGGGACCTCGTGTGTCCCCAGCGGACCGAGGCGTGGGTACGAGACATTTAACAAGAGGGGATCCGGGTTCTTTCCGTTGTTTTTATGTTCTTTGCACCACCGCCGACGATGGGACTGGGCATGACAGACGGCCTCGGTCGTCGGGCGGTTCCCGTATTGTTTACTACACCCAGAAAGCATTTGCGTGAGCATGCAGGCATGGGGTTCATTTTTAGACCTGATGGCATCAGAAGCACTCGGGTTTCTCGTATCGTCTGTACAGCCCTCTGACTTGCAGACGATAATGGATCAAGGCGGAATGGTGAGTGTTGGTGGGATGTTGTAACGGTGAAGTTGTAGGAACTTGGTGGTATTACAACTTATGTACATGGTCGTGTCCAGGTTACCCATGTACCGCATTACGATGCTACACACGAATTGCTTGCGTCCGACATACGAATAATACAGAGGTCCAAGTATCAACAGATTATCGTGGCTGATCTGACATATTGATAGCTCTGAACAGTTTCGACAATTAGCGGCCCATAAGCGTACTTGGGAGGCAATGGCCTTGATGTCAACTCGCACAGGAAGGAAGTGAGCCGTGTTGACATTATTGTAATTCCACTGATAGTCTACAGTCAAACCACCCAGGGAGAATTGTCGCTTGCTCGCTCAGTGCTTCAGCAGTGACAAGAGTGACATGTATTAACAATATGCTGGAGGAATGCGCGATTATTTCTGCGAACCGATTAAACCAAGCATTAACAAGCGTCTGCTGACAGGATTGGAGCCCGCTGGCAACACTTCGGCGCTATCCAGCCACCAATTTAGGTGAGCTCTCATGGCATCCGCGGATGGATTATCGGACTCCGGTATCCTGAATTATTAATTAAAGATCAGGAACACCACAAGCCAAGGAGGAATTGTCGAGAGCTCACATTCCACGCCCAAGCAATGCTTCCTCAAGCTCGGGGATCGTCAAATGCCGGCCACAACCCTCACG